>JALIGW010000039.1:1242500-1402500 GCA_023053685.1 Diadophis punctatus similis
GGTTCTCACTCAGCTGACTTCCTTCCGAGATAATTCATGATTGCGTCTAGTGGGTTTTTTTTACGTACCTTCAGGCTGACCTTGGATGGCGTTAGGATAAGAGGGGGAAAGCCATTCATGCGGGAAGAATAATTTATGCTAGCTTCATTCATGGTTTGTGTTGAAGGCAACTTCATGGGAGACAGCATGGCAAAGGGAAGAAAATATAATAGTTAAAATGTAAATAGGAGGTTGAATACACTCCCAAAACATGGAATTTGACTTTTCACGGTGAATTGTTCCTTTGTCAATCCTAGGTTCAGCAGACATGTTATTTAATTGGGAAGAGGTGCATATTGTAATATTAAATAGAATAGATTAATGTCTAGTTAATGTCTAGTTTAGTTTAATGAAAAGAAGGACAACCTAGTGGACAACCATTTAAATATGAGCCAGCAGTGTGCAGCAGCTGCCAAAAAAGCCAACACAGTTCTAGGCGGCATTAACAAGAGGGAAAGAATCAAGATCACGCGAAGTGTTAATACCACTTTATAATGCCTTGGTAAGGCCACACTTGGAATACGGCATTCAGTTTTGGTTGCCACAATGTAAAAAGGATGTTGAGACTCTAGAAAGAGTGCAGAGAAGAGCAACAAAGATGATTAGGGGAGTGGAGGCTAAAACATATGAAGAACGGTTGCAGGAACTGGGTATGTCTCGTTTAATGAAAAGAAGGACCAGGGGAGACATGATAGCAGTGTTCCAATATCTCAGGGGTTGCCACAAAGAAGATGGAGTCAGGCTGTTCTCCAAAGCACCTGAGGGTAGAACAAGAAGCAATGGGTGGAAACTAATCAAGGAGAGAAGCAACTTAGAACTAAGGAGAAATTTCCTGACAGTTAGAACAATTAATCAGTGGAACAACTTGCCTCAGAAGTTGTGAATGCTCCAACACTGGAAGTTTTTAAGAAGATGTTGGACAACCATTTGTCTGAAGTGATGTAGGATTTCCTGCCTAAGCAGGGGGTTGGACTAGAAGACCTCCAAGTTCCCTTCCAACTCTGTTGTTGTTGTTGATGATTTCTGAAATGTGCTTTCATTGAAAAAAAATGAAACCAACAATGTTTCACTATAGTTTGGATTTAATAATATATTGAAACATTGGCTTAGTTTATACAGGTAGTCCTCCACTGAGCCCAAAATTTATGCTGCTTAAGTGAGACAATTAAGTTGAGTTTTGCCACCATTTTGTGACCTTTCTTGCCACAGCTGTTAAGGGAATCAGTGCAGTTGTTAAGTTAGTAACTGGCTATTAAGCAAAGTTTGCTTCCCCATTGACTTTGCTTGTCAGAAGGTCACGGAATGGGATCACATGATCCTGGGACACTGCAACCATCTTAAATAAGAGCCAGTTACCAAGCATCTGGATTTTGATCATGTGACCATGGGGGTGTTGCAACAGCTGTAGGCATGAAAAATGGTCATAAGTCACTTATGTTCAGTGCCACTGTAACTTTGAACAGTCACTAAATGAACCGTTGTAAGTTGAGTACTACCTGTATTACAAATGTATGGCTCTCCCTGTTTTCTCTATTTTATTACTCTGAATCACTATTCGGAGTTAATTTTCTTCATAGAAATGTCACTCTTGTACTGTCATAATTACTGCCATTATCACTTTTACTATGTATTACATTTTCTTCTAACTCATTATAACAAATAAAAATTTAAAAAAATCAGAAAAAGAACACATGCAAAACCCGTGGAACAAATTTAAAGGTAATAACCTAAAATAATTGCTGTTCCTGTATGTAAGTGATTTTCTTATCCTCAGTATAATTGGTTCCCTGACATGCAATTGTTGGTTAAAAGCCAATCTTGTTCTTTTTCCCTTCATCAACCACCAAGAAGTGACTCCAAATGTTAACTGTTGTGGAAATGCAGTTTTAATGTTTTAATGGAAGACAATAATAATGTGGTGAGCAAAGCTGGTGAAGATATAGTGTCAGGGAGCAAAATCATCAAATGAAACCTCCTATATGCACATAATATACCTCATGATTCTTGACAAATGTAACCTTTCTTTTATGTACACTGAGAGCATATGCACCAATGACAAATTCCTTGTGTGTCCAATCACACTTGGCCAATAAAGAATTCTATTCTATTCTATTCTATTCTATTCTATTCTATTCTATTCTATTCTATTCTATTCTATTCTATTCTATTCTAATTCAGATCATAGGAGATCCTATCCTGGCCTTCTGACTCTTCCAAGCTAAAATTCTTCATACAGTATCTTGCACTTAATTTATTCTCTACGTTGGCCAATGAGATGGAGTGCCTGAACTTACAGTCATAGCAAACAGAACAAGTGAGTCAATGTCAACTTTACCCTAAGACTGTCCACTGTTGACCTCACCCGAATCCTAAGAGGTCAGTAAGGGGCGTGCATAAGTGCACCAGCGTGCCTGCCATCCCTGTCCTAATGTTCCCTCTTATCAGTACCAATCTTATGTACATAAACAATGTTACATCTATGTATATTACTAACATGTAATTGACAAAATAAATAAAATAAATAAATAAAAATAAAATAGAATTAAACCGGGACTCTGAATGTGAAGAAACTGCTTGAGGAGGATTGTGAAATGTCAGCCTCAGGAGACCCCCAAGCCAAGAATCACCTGCGGCTGATCAAAGGTAGGCACTATTAGTACATGGAGGCTCTGGATTCTGAGTCTGATGACAGGGAGACAGCTCCTGAGATGTCTGTGGAAGACGAGCAGTCATCACCAGTTGAACGAGGGACTGAGCAAGTGGAGAAGTAGGTCCGGCCGGCAGCGGGAGCAGCTGCCATCATTATGCAATGAGGAAGACAAACAACTACCACCAATATACAATCAATCAGAATAGAGCTGTAAGGGACCTTGGAGGTCTTCTAGTCCAACCCCCTGCTCAAGCAGGTGACCCTATACCATTTCAGACAAGTGGCTGTCCAATCTCTTCTTAAAAACCTCCAGTGACAAGCACCGACAACTTCTGGAGGCAAGCTGGTTAATTGTTCTCGCTGTTAGGAAGTTTCTCCTTAATTCCAGGTTGCTTCTCTCCTTGATTAGTTCCCATCCATTCTTTTTTGTCTTGCCTTCTGGGGCTTTGGAAAATAAGTTGACCCCTTCTTCTTTGTGGCATCCCCTCCAATACTGGAATACTCCTATCATGTCACCCCCCCTAGTCCTTCTTTTCCCTAGACTAAACCAATGAGGAAGGCAAACTGCCACCCCCCATCCCGATGCAAGGGCACATAAAGCAGAACGTAGGGAAGAATAGCTGAGGTCAGCGAGGCTACTCATGAGGAAGCATCCCTAGCTTCCCAAATGAGAGACACAAGGGGGTTCTTACTTAAGAGGAACTTGGAGTTAGGATTGGTGCCGGAAATTATTATTTTTTTACACTGACTCTTTGACAAGCCTTGTTTCACTTTGTCTTGCCCCTTTGCCTTGTGCCTTCAGGAACTGACCAGTTAACAATGTCTTCCATGCCTTGGACTCTGGGACCATTTGACCTGTCTTGTGCCTGTCTCCCTGGACTTGGGACTCTTTATTTATACAAGTTGCTAGACTGGTGGGAAATCTGGTTACATTTTATAAGTAAAAGTTTGTAACTGCCTCCTGGGTTTGTACGCGCTTGACTTGAGACAGGACAAGATAATGGAGCAGTAAGATAATGACATTAAGCAAGCCCTTTCACCCAGGGAGTAGAGAGGAGAGCAGAGCTGTTCTATATGAGGCTCCTTGCCAAGCAAGGAAGTAAATCTTTTGATTAGTGAAAGCTGGCTGCAGTTTGAGACAATCATGATCCATGTTTCCTCATGGGAAGAAACTGTTCTCTGGTTCTTGCATGAAATTCTGACCTCTGAACTGGCTGACAACCATGACCTGGATTTTTGAACTCTAGACTGAATTTGGACTATTCTTTTTTTTTAGATTTATTATTAGAGTTGGAAGGGACCTTGTAGGTCATCTAGTCCAACCCCCTGCTCAAGCAGGAGTTCCTACATCATTTGAGACAGATGGCAGTCCAGTCTCCCCTTGAAGGTCGCAAGTGTTGGGGCTCTCACAACCTCCGCTGGCAAGCTGTTCCACTGGTTGATCGCTCTCACCGTCAGAAAGTTTCTCCTCACTTCCAGGTTGAATCTCTCCTTGGTCAGCTTCCATCCATTATTCCTTGTTTGGCTTTCTGGTGCCATAGAGAACAGCCTGACCCCCTCCTCTCTGTGGCATCCCCTCAAGTACTGGAACACTGCTATCATGTCACCCCTGGTCCTTCTCTTCGCCAGACTGGCCAAGCTCAGTTCCTGCAACCGCTCTTCGTATGTTTTATTTTCCAGACCCTTTATCATCCTGGTTGCTCTCTTCTGCACTTTCTCTAGGGTTTCAATGTCTTTTTTGTAGTGTGGTGACCAAAACTGGATGCAGTACTCTAGGTGTGGTCTGACCAAGGCTTTATAGAGTGGTACTAGTACCTCTCTGGTCCTTGATTGTATCCCTCTATTTATGCAGCTCAGGACTGCGTTGGCCTTTTTGGCTGCTGCTGCACACTGCTGGCTCATATTTAGTTGGCTGTCTACCAGGACTCCGAGATCCCTTTCGCAATTGCTGCTATTGAGTGTGGTTTCACTTTGGAATTCACTTTGAAATGCTCCTGTTGAAAGTAATCCATTAAAGCAAGCTTCTGTCAAAAACTTTTTTTATATGCCTTGTCTGTTGTCTTCTTTTCAGCTTTGAGCAAACTGCTTATCACCATAAGCATCTGTGTTTGAGTGTCTAACTGAAATCTGAAAGCAGGACAGAGTCTACTCCGAGTAGCATGTTCTCTTCAGGCACCACACACATCAAGAAGGAAAAACAGATTCTCTCCAGAGACAAGGCAGTATTCTTATCAAGCCAGTTGGGAGGAATTGGCAAAGTTTAATCCTGGGACCAGATGAATGAAAGTCAATATGATAATATTCTTGCCATACCTGAGAAATGTCACCTAGAAGGCCAAGATTTGATTTAGAGTCAAGTCCATGAAACTGAACGTTAGAAAAACATTGTTAACAGTAAGAGCAGTTTGGCAGACAAATTGTTTACCCAGAGAAGCAATGGACCCTGTTCAATAGATGGAATGGAAAAAAAAACATCTCTTGGCCCATAGGTGCTTTTCAAAAGGCAACCGTTGGACTTTCTTGGTCCAGACCAACTTGGGATCTCTTGGGATGCTTTAATCTGAGTGCCTCCTTTGAGCAGAAGGTTGAAACCTGATTTTCAGAAGGTTGAAACCAGATTTTTAAGCTGCCCAGGGGTTTTTCAACCGTGGCATCTTGAAAATGCGTGGACTTCAACTCCCAGAATTCCCCAGCCGGCCTGGGGTTTCTGATGATTCTGCAAGTCTATAGTCCAGTGGTGGGATTCAATTTTTTTAAACTACCAGTTCTGTGGGCGTGGCTTGGTGGGTGTGGTGTGGCTTGGTGGACGTGGCAAGGGAAGGATACTGCAAAATCCCCATTCCCTCCTGATCAGCTGGGACTCGGGAGGCAGAGAATAGATGGGGGTGGGGCCAGTATACAGAGGTGGTATTTAACCGTTCTCCGAACTACTCAAAATTTCCGTTACCGTTTCTCCAGAACTGGTCAGAACCTGCTGAAACCCACCTCTGGTCTATACCTTTCTCAAATATTAGTGGGGATTCAGGTATTGTAAGACTAATTATAATTAATAGCTTGAATTCTGAAGAATCCAAGCGTAACGGCAGAGATATCTGCAAGGAGGGGGTTAAAATAAATCATGATGTCTAAAATAAATCATCATTATCCATGATGCATGGATAAAAAAGGAAGCTTTCATCAATACTTGTAGCCACCATCTTGATATTTTTTTTATCCCCGTTGCAGATATCTCTTGCCTAAGGAATTCATTTATCAAAAAGAACTTTTTTTTATTCTCCTTAAGAGGCAATAGGTAAGGCTGCTCCCTCATTTAGTTCTTTATAAAATAGCTTGAGATGTTCAGCCTAAACAATAATTTTCTATTATCTCTAACAACTAAAACAGTTTGAGTCTCTTTGTTCCTGACTCAGATTGCTATTTTAGCATAGCATAGCTATCATAGCATATCATAGCTTTTATTGCTATAATTTTATTTTTCATTATCTGTTGCTTTTAACCCTCTTTAAACTGCTCAATTTTTCTTGGCAAGCAAATCTGTTTTAGAAATTGAATTTTAAAAAAAAACTCTACACAGGTTGTCTTCAACTTATGACCACTAGTGAGACCCAAATTTCCATTGCTAAGCTAGGTGGCTGCTAAGTGAGTCGTGCCCAATTTTACAAATTTTTGCCATGATTTTTAAGAGGTCAATGTTACGTGAATCATGACATTGGTTGCCAAAAACTGGTTGGGCAGATCACAAATGGTGATCCATATGACTCCAGGACACTGCAACCATTGTAAATACATGCCAGTTGCCAACAGCCCAATTTCGATCACATGATCTTTGGGGATGCTGTGTTGGTAGTAAGTGTGAGGACCCATTGTCATCTTTTTCACTTCTGTTGTAACTTTGAACAGTCACTAAATGAATGATTGTAAATGTTAGGGTTCCAAGTAACAGCCCAGATCAGGGGTTGGCAACCTTAAACACTCAAAGAGCCACAAAGATCCTAACTGGCAGCCCCCCATTCAATTCTGGAGCCGACCGGAAGTCAGGTTCCCCCACCATAGAGTCTCCTCCTAGCACGTCATCCTTTTTAGCACTTAGCAATAGCAATAGCACTTAGACTTATATACCGCTTCATAGTGCTTTACAGCCAGGATCGGGTTCCTAATTTTTTTACTACCACTCTGTGGGCGTGGCTTATTTTGTGGGTGTGGCTTGCCAGCCATGTGACTGGGTGGGCGTGGGCCTTGGGAGCTTGGCAGCGGCCGGAGAAGCGGGGGGGGCATTGCCCACCCGCAACGCAGCCCCCCGCAGCAGGAGCAGCAAGACCGCGGCAGCAGTTCTTCTAGGAGGCTCTGTCCGGCCTGAATGGTTCTCCCCATTCGATGATCCTAGGCTCCTGCTGCCCGTTCCCCCTCCACTCAGCAGCTCAAGAAGCCTCGAACGTGCAAAAATGCCTGGGATCATCACCGCACATTCGTGGCTTCTCGGACTGCTGAAGGGAGAGGAATGGAGATAGCTCCTGCCGCCCATTCTTTCAGCGTCTCATGCACTCCCTCAGCCATCCTCCCCTGCTTGGACTCACTGTGGGGTAGGAAGGCAGTGCATGCACAGTGCCGGAAGCTCGGCTTCTGGACATGCGCAGAAGAAAAAAAATTTAAAAATAAAAATAAAAATAAAAAAATGGCAGCACCCAGGCACCGGCAACCGACTGCACCGGTACTGTGACGTCATCAGCAGGCTGCTACCGGTGCTATAGAGTGGACCGCACCGGTAGGAACCCACCACTGTTTACAGCCCTCTCTAAGCGGTTTACAGAGTTCAGCATATTGCCCCCAACAATCTGAGTCCTCATTTTACCGACCTCAGAAGGATGGAAGGCTGAGTCAACCTTGAGCTGGTGAGATTTGAACAGCTGAACTGCTGAACTAGCAGTTCAGGTTGCAGTGCTGCTTTTAACCACTGCGCCACCTCGGCTCCTTTTCCTCTATCTGTCCTAACCAAAAGTCCTATCAATTGTGGAGCCGACTGGCAACAGGGAGCCGCAGCAGAGGGATGAAAGAGCCACATGCGGCTCCAGAGCCGCTGGTTGCTGACCCCTGGCCCAGATGAAATCAAAACTCCAAGGCCCAAGAGTTCCTCAAAGTATAGATTTATTAGGCATGTCATATTGGCACGGCTGGTGAAAATCCGACTCTGAAGCTCCCCGGGTTTTCCCCACCCAATTCAAAGTTCTCCCCCCCCCCATTACACACAACCATCACATGCCCCAATCAAATCCCGCTCCCAGCCCCTGAAGGCCCCATCCATGCCCCTCCAGATGCTGGTGAGAATGTCCTTGGTTCCCAGAAGGAAGAATGTTATTTTGGCTACATATTCCTCCAGCTATCTCTACTCCCCCCACTCCCTTTCCCACATCTCTATTCAGCTTCGCTGTGGCAACCCTGAAGATGTTCAAAGACAAAGATGGCTCCAGGGTTGACAGTAAGTGGAAGACTACCTGTACTATCTACTTAGTCCTAGGAATTCTCAATCTTCAACTAACTCTTTAGTTTCTGTATTTTGTGAGTTCTTCTTTGCTATGTTGTTTCCATCTATTCACTGATTTACCTTAACATTTCAATACAAATTTCTGGGCAATAGTAGCTAAAGTTTCCACTTACTACATTTATTAAAGACTTGAACTCAAGAGGATTCAGACAATAAAAGGAAGCACAGACTCCTTTGTCTAAATTGTCTCAATAGGTGGCAGCACATGGTTGATCTTCTCTGAACTCTGAAGCCAGCCAAGATCAACCAGATTACTACTTGGATGAGAACCCATCAGAAGCTTCCAAAAATGTAGAGTAGACTGGAAAGTCGAATACTGTAAACACCCTGAAACAAAGATAAACACCACCACTCTTGCCAGGTTTCAAGAAAGCTTCATGCATGGGCCTTTGAAGTCAGCAGGAGTTGGGGTTGATTTGAAAGAGATTTAATTTCCTTCAAACATATCACTCACTTTATCTTTGGAGGATAGTTACAAAGCAGCATCCGGAGCTTTCTCAGCAGGATACGGCCTCTTCTTGCCAGCAGCCTGAAGATCAGGCAAATTTCACCAAAACACGACTGTTCAAAATTAGGACCAACCTCCCAAAAGGTACTTATGACCCAGTTCCAATGACTGGCCTCCCATTTGTCTGCATTTTGAGCCCTCGGCAGCTGGTCTCCGTTTATAGGCATTTGCAGTGTCTCACGATCACGTAAGAGTTGGAAGGGACCTTGGAGGTCTTCTAGCCCAACCCCCTGCTCAAGAAGGAGATCCTATACCAGGGGTGTCAAATTCGCAGCTCACGGACCGTATGTGTCACGCACCGGGCACCCTCGGTTTAGCGAAGGGGGGGAAGTTGCGATACGTCAGGTGATGCTGCCGTGACAACATGAGTTTGACACCCCTGCCCTATTCCATTCCAGACAAATGGCTGTCCAATCTCTTCTTAAAAACTTGTGAGGAAGCCCCTACAACTTCTGAAGGCAAGCTGTTTATTTATTTTTTTGTGAGACTTATATACTGCCTCATAGTACAAGCACTCTCTAAGCGGTTTACACCATTAAGCAATGTATATTTACATTGCCCCCAACAATCTGGGTCCTCATTTTACCTACCTCGGAAGGATGGAAGGCTGAGTCAACCCTGAGCCGGTGAGATTTGAACAGCTGAACTGCTGATCATAGTCAGCTAAAGTGGCCTGCAGTACTGCACTCTAACTGCTGCGCCACCTCGGCTCTTTCTCTTTCTGTTCCATTGGTTGGTTGATCTCGCTGTTAGTGTTCTCACTGTCAGGCCTGGAGGCCATCTTTTACCTTTTTGTATTCAGGCCTGCCACATTTTCTGCTGTGGAAAAATGGGAGGGGGAATTGTATGGAGTAGGTGATATATAGTAGCCTAAACAACATTCTTTCCAGAAAGTCAAGGTCGCTGTGCCCGGCAGCTGTGATGAAGTGACGGGGAGGCATCTTCAGTTTTGACAGTGTTGGGCAGGATCTTGAATTTTCATTTGGGTGGAGAAAACCCGGAAGCTCTCAGATTCGGAGTTTCACAGATGTGCCAATATGACATCTCTAATAAATTGTAGCTTTGAGGAAATCCAGGCCTCGGAGTTTCTTTTCGTTGGGGGTGTTACTTGGAACCCTCACTGTTAGGAAATTCCTCCTCAGTTCTACATTGGTTCTTTCCTTGACCGGTTTCCATCCATTGCTTCTTGTCCTACCTTCAGCTGCTTTGGAGAAAAGGTTGACGCTTTTCTTTGTGGCACGGCTTCAATTACATTTTTGTAACAAAAAAAAAAACCTGGTGTTTATTTCTGGTGTTTAGCAAAAAATGTCCCATAGCGAACAATGGGTTCATTTAACAACTGTGGATTCACTCAATGACAATTAATGAGCACTTAATGAGTGCCACAGAAAGGTTGTAAAATCAGGTCAGTCACATGGTGACCTGCTTTATAACCACCATGACTTAACATTGTAATGGGCAGTTTCCGTTAAGTGTCGTAAATCAAGGACTTACCGGTACCTGTATTTAGAGGGAATAAGTGATGTTTTCAAGAAAGGCAATTCAAATTACAATAGGCCTAATCAGGAATTTCCAGTAATGACCAAGACAGAATTCTCCCATATAAAAAGCATGACAGAGATAACTGCTACGGAATGGGATGAATTTAGATATGGATTACAGCATTAGAAAACAGACACAAGACTCAAACATATTGTGTATATTTTGAGTTACAAAACATAGTTGGATACAGCGGTGGATTGCTCCCGGTTCGGACTGGTTCTTAGAACCAGTAGTGCTGGCGGTGGGAGGCTCCGCCCACCTGCCCAGGACGCTTCTGCGCATTGCCAGAAGCATCGCACGCGTGAGCCGGTAGTAAAAGGTTTTAGAACCCACTACTGGTTGGATAGTCCGCATTACAATAGAACCTGGTCCAACCAACAAGGGTGGGGGAGAACCTTCTGAACCAGGGGTCGGGAACCTATGGCTCGCGAGCCAGATGTGGCTCTTTTGATGACTGCATATGGCTCGCAGCAGGGGTGAAATCCTCCCGGTTCGCCCAGGCCAGTCCTTCGGCGTATAGCCGATGGAACTGGCGGCGGTTGCGGCGCGGAGCTTCTCCTGCTCGCTTTCCCGTCCCGGCTGAACACAATCACCGCTTTCCCGTCCCGGCTGACCACAATCATTTGGGTTATTTTTCCCTCTGTGCATGCGCGCGCATGCACAGAGGGAAAAATAACCCAAATGGCGGTGTTCAGCCGGGACGGGGGGAGCTAAAAAACGGCCATGGCCACATCCCCGCCGTTCTCCAGCCAAGCGGCTGAAGAAGCCCCAGAGCCCCGCCGCCAACCTGCGTCTCCTGCTGGGAAGGAGCCTCTGTCGCTGTCTCTCGCAGGGTTCCAGCCACCCGACTGAGTCCCTGACCGCGGCACCGGCAGGGTTAATGCGTATGGGAGAGGAGAGAGAGCGCTACTGCCGCCGCTGCTACTTTCACAGCTCCGATATTTCTTTGGTGGGCGCGCGCGGGAGGGACCATGGAGCAGAGGCGCCCGGCAGCTTAAGGCAAGAGGCGGGTGGGAGACGCGGGCAGGAGCCTGTCGCCGCCGCCGCCACTTCTGGCATCCCCACGCCTCTCACCCCGCTCGCCGGGTGCCTCTGCTCAGCGGTCCCTCCTGCGGAGGCCCACCAAAGAAATATTGGAGCAGCGAAAAGTAGCAGCGGTGGCGGTAGCGCGCTCTCTCCTTCCCTCCCATGCAGGGAGGGAAGGAGAGAGCGCGCTACCACCACCGCTGCTACTTTCACCGCTCCGATATTTCTTTGGTGGGCCTCCGCAGGAGGGACCGCTGAGCAGAGGCACCCGGCGAGCGGGGTGAGAGGCGTGGGGATGCCAGAAGTGGCGGCGGCGGCGACAGGCTCCTGCCCTCGTCTCCCACCCGCCTCTTGCCTTAAGCTGCCGGGCGCCTCTGCTCCATGGTCCCTCCCGCGCGCGCCCACCAAAGAAATATCGGAGCGGTGAAAGTAGCAGCGGCGGCGGTAGCGCGCTCTCTCCTTCCCTCCCTGCATGGGAGGGAAGGAGAGAGCGCGGTACCGCCACCGCTGCTACTTTTCGCTGCTCCAATATTTCTTTGGTGGGCCTCCGCAGGAGGGACCGCTGAGCAGAGGCACCCGGCGAGCGGGGTGAGAGGCGTGCGGATGCCAGAAGTGGCGGCGGCGGCGACAGGCTCCTGCCCGCGTCTCCCACCCGCCTCTTGCCTTAAGCTGCCGGGCGCCTCTGCTCCATGGTCCCTCCCGCGCGCGCCCACCAAAGAAATATCGGAGCGGTGAAAGTAGCAGCGGCGGCGGTAGCGCGCGCTCTCCTTCCCTCCCTGCATGGGAGGGAAGGAGAGAGCGCGCTACCGCCGCCGCTGCTACTTTTCGCTGCTCCAATATTTCTTTGGTGGGCCTCCGCAGGAGGGACCGCTGAGCAGAGGCACCCGGCGAGCGGGGTGAGAGGCGTGGGGATGCCAGAAGTGGCGGCGGCGGTGACAGGCTCCTGCCCGCGTCTCCCACCCGCCTCTTGCCTTAAGCTGCCGGGCGCCTCTGCTCCATGGTCCCTCCCGCGCGCGCCCACCAAAGAAATATCGGAGCGGTGAAAGTAGCAGCGGCGGCGGTAGCGCTCTCTCTCCTCTCCCATACGCATTAACCCTGCCGGTGCCGCGGTCAGGGACTCAGTCGGGTGGCTGGAACCCCGCGAGAGACAGCGACAGAGGCTCCTTCCCAGCAGGAGACGCAGGTTGGCGGCGGGGCTCCGGGGCTTCTTCAGCAACCCACCCACCTACCTCGCTTGGTGCGGTTCCCCGCACTTGACGTCTTGGAAGAGGGCTGGGCGAGGGAGAAAGGAGCCACGGTGGGGATTGGTTTGCAGAGAGAAAGAAAGAAAGAAAGAAAGAAAGAAAGAAAGAAAGAAAGAAAGAAAGAAAGAAAGAAAGAAGAAAGAAAGAAGAAGAAGAAGAAGAAGAAGAAGAAGAAGAAGAAGAAGAAGAAGAAGAAGAAGAAGAAGAAGAAGAAGAGAAAGAAAGAAAGAAAGAAAGAAAGAAAGAAAGAAAGAAAGAAAGAAAGAAAGAAAGAAAGAAAGAAAGAAAGAAAGAATCATTACCAATGCTATGATGGAAATCACCAACTCAAAGACAAATATCACTTTGGAACAAGGAAGCTGCTACAGCAGCAACAAATTAAACAGCACAAAGACAGGGATTCTCTCAATATCCCATTGTCCCTATTGACATTTAGTTGAATTCACTTTTAAAATATATTATATGGCTCTCACTGAAATAAATTTCCAAATTTTTTGCTTTCATGGCTCTCTTAGTCAAAAAGGTTCCCGACCCCTGTTCTGAACAAAGAACAGTCAAGTAACGTATAGCACGTCCTTTATGCTATCTCCGGATGCTTTTTTATTCTTCTTTGAAGTTGATGGATGCTAAATCCAGGCTTAGCCGTAATGGTTTTCCTTTTTGTTTATCGTTGGCTTTCCAACATTAAAGCATCAGCACAATGCTCCGTGGAGCTCTTCAACAGATTTATAGGCTTTGCCGCCACCACCAAACCTTTCCCCAATTTAGCCATTCTTTTGTTTTTCTCTTCTATTTTGATAGGTGATTATTCTGAGATACTTTTTTTCCCTGAGATATTTTAACGGCTTTTTCTGGCTCAGAGGTGGAGTGGGAGCTGGATCTCTCAATTCCTAGCCCAGCACACTCACCACTACTGCACTATGTTGGCTCTGGGTATGTGTGTAAGTATGTAGGAATGGAATAACATGATAGCAGTTCTTCCAGTACTTGAGGGGCGGTCACAGAATAGGGCAGTGATGGCGAACCTATGGCACGGGTGCCACAGGTGGGACGCGGAGCCATATCTGCCAGCACGTGAGCCGTTGCCCTAGCTCAGCTCCAGCGTGCATGTGCACTCCATCCAGCTGATTTTTGGTTCGCATGGAGGCTCTGGGAGGGTGTTTTTGGCTTCCGGAGGGCCTCCGGGGGGTGAGTGAGGGCATTTTCACCCTCCCCAAGCTCCAGGGAGCCTGGGGAGGGCGAAAAATGGGCCTACTAGGCCCACCAGAAGTTGGGAAATGGGCCGTTTCCAGCCTCCAGAGGGCCTCCGGGGGGGCGGGAGAGGCCATTTTCGCCCTCCCCAGGGATTGAATTATAAGTGTGGGCACTCGCGCATGCGCGATAACGCGCACACGCTTGCGCTTTTGGCACCCGAGGAAAAAAAGGTTCGCCATCACTGGAATAGGGGGTCGACATATTCTCCAAAGCACCTAATGGCAGGACAAGTAGTAATGGGAACATATCAAAGAGAGACTCATCCTAGAACTAAGGAGAATTTTTATGACAGTGAGAACATTTAATCAGTGGAACAGATTGCCTTGGAAGTTGTGGATTGTTAAGGGAAGAATATCCCCGTAGAGGCGATATTTGGATCTTTTACTTGGAATTCAAATACTTAGAAATAAAACCGAGATTAAATGTCTAATAGAAAATATTTATTTGAATACAAAACAATATAAAACAATAAATCCTTAATAAACTACATCTTTGCTAAGTAACACGACCTTCCTGTTCAGAAGGCACATCAGAAGAAGTGATTAATGGTGGATAGGAATGTAGACATGCGTAGAACATCATATCACGTGTTCTGCTTATATTGGGAAGTACCAAGTATTAGAATAGGGATGCATCACCCTGCATAAACTCACAACTGACAATATTCACATCGTGACAAGGATGCTCCATCATTGGAGGATTTTAAGAAGAGATTTAAAACCATTTGTCCAAAATGGTATAGTCTCCTACTCGAGCAGGGGATTGGACTAGAAGACCTCCAAGATCCCTTCCAACTCTGTTACTCAGTTATTATGTATAAAGTCACCTGCTTGAGCAGGGGTTGACTAGAAGACCTCCAAGGTCCCTTTCAACCCTGTAATTCTATGTTCTTAACATCACCTGGCAGAACTTGAGGAAAATACACAACAGCACTATCACTTTTCAAAGCATTTTTTGAAACTTTAAAATACTTTTAATACTTTAATGCATTGCAAAAAAAATGAATTAGCCTCTTTGAAGTCTGCTCTTAGACTTCTTAAAAACACTGGAGATTTTAAAGAAGAGATTGGACAACCATCTATCTGAAATGGTATAGGGTTTCTTGCCTGAGCAGGGGTTGAACTAGAAGACCTCCAAGGTCCCTTCCAACTCAGCTATTCTATTCTATTCTATTCTATTCTATTCTATTCTATTCTATTCTATTCTATTCTATTCTATTCTATTCTATTCTATTCTATTCTATTCTATTCTATTCTATTCTATTCTATTCTATTCTATGGAGAAATTTCCTGACAGTTAGAACAATTAATCCATGGAACAGCTTGCCTCCAGAAGTTGTGAATGCTCCAACACTGGAAGTTTTTAAGAAGATTTTGGATAACCATTTGTCTGAAGTGGTGTAGGGTTTCCTGCCTAAGCAGCGGGTTGGACTAGAAGTCCTCCAAGGGCCCCTTCCAACTCTGTCATTCTATTCTACTCTATTCTATTCTATTCTATTCTATTCTATTCTATTCTATTCTATTCTATTCTATTCTATTCTATTTCCTTGGGCTGAGACCTGGAGCATTCAGACCTATATTTCTACCAACTTTCCTCAATTCTTCTTTCTTCATCCCCTCCTCCTGCATAAAATAAAATGGGGGGGGATTCCCTCTGTCCTCTGTGAATGACAGCTCTAATAGCCAATCATAACACCATAAATATGCCCCCCCAGTATAGTATATAACCTTGAATTCTCAATGAATTTCTCTTTCAGGAAAAGGAGACAAAATGGGGAAACTTTCTACTAGAAATGCATTGTCTTATTTTGCATGTTATTAATTTTGCTGTTAATTTAATGCAGATATGTCAGCGTGATCCTTCTGCCTTCAGCTTGCCATGATGAGGAGATAACATCTTATCTTCTGTTATTTGTCCGTCATGATGGCTAATTTTCTTGCCACTTTCCTCTGTCAAATTTTAGGGCAAGGCCACTTTGGCACTATAAACAGAAACCACTTTTTCTTCAATATAACCCACTTAATTTGACCGAATTAGCCTGGAATTCCTCTTCCCTCCAATTTTCTCCGCAATATCCAGCTGGAAATGGTTGTTTTTATTGCCCATCTCATCAATAACTGCATCATTTTTTCCATCAAGAGCAATGAAGCTTATTCTCCTCCTCCATGTCATTCCATTGCTATGGCAACCAGGGAGCCCAGGCTGGAACAACGTATGGCAACCAGGAGTAATAGTTGCTATGGGAACCACTGGCGTTGAAATAAAGATGACATGGCTGCACCAGGCCTTGTGAAGCAAGGAGACCGCTGGGGCGGTTGGGGTTTTGTTTGTTTCCTTTCTGGCACGGATTCTTTATCAGAACTGTTGTGCAACCTGTCGGCAATTCAACAGGTAATGCTTTCTCCAGCTCTACACTGGGATGGGGAGGCACTCTTTGAATTCCTATAAAGATCCAATCAGAGAAGTACTTTCTTGTCTACGAGTATTTCCAACATTTTAGTGAAGAGTCCAGTATTTATGCCTCTATAGGAGAGCACAGGTACCCCCAGGAAGGTCAGAAAAGTCAAAATGGTGCCTGCAAATACACAAAGCCTTGCCCTCTTTTTTTATAGGCTTCATAATATCCATTGGAAAAAGTGAATGCTGGCTGGGGAATTCTGGGAGTTGAAGTCCAGACATCTTCAAGTTGTCAAGGTTGGGAAACACTGATCTAGATAAAGGAACAATTTCCCTTCCTGTCAAACTTGACCCCTGAGACTGACTGGACAAGTTCCTGCAGTTTTCTTGCTGTTATTTTTGGAAGTAGTTTGCTCTTGTTCCTTTTTCTGAGGGCTGATATTGGCCCAAGAACACCTAAGAGGCTTTATGCTGAAGGCAGGACTATTTGTTTGTTTGTTTGTTTGTTTGTTTGTTTGTTTGTTTGTTTGTTTGTTTGTTTGTTTGTTTATGTCAAGTACATGTTGATAATATACATAGATATAACGTTGTTTATATACATAAGATTTTTTTAAAATTAGAGTTGGAAGGGACCTTGTAGGTCATCTAGTCCAACCCCCTGCTCAAGCAGGAGTTCCTACATCATTTGAGACAGATGGCAGTCCAGTCTCCCCTTGAAGGTCGCAAGTGTTGGGGCTCTCACAACCTCCGCTGGCAAGCTGTTCCACTGGTTGATCGCTCTCACCGTCGGAAAGTTTCTCCTCACTTCCAGGTTGAATCTCTCCTTGGTCAGCTTCCATCCATTATTCCTTGTTTGGCTTTCTGGTGCCATGGAGAACAGCCTGACCCCCTCCTCTCTGTGGCATCCCCTCAAGTACTGGAACACTGCTATCATGTCACCCCTGGTCCTTCTCTTCGCCAGACTGGCCAAGCTCAGTTCCTGCAACCGCTCTTCGTATGTTTTATTTTCCAGACCCTTTATCATCCTGGTTGTTCTCTTCTGCACTTTCTCTAGAGTTTCAATGTCTTTTTTGTAGTGTGGTGACCAAAACTGGATGCAGTACTCTAGGTGTGGTCTGACCAAGGCTTTATAGAGTGGTACTAGTACTCTCTGGTCCTTGATTGTATCCCTCTATTTATGCAGCACAGGACTGCGTTGGCCTTGTTGGCTGCTGCTGCACACTGCTGGCTCATATTTAGTTGGCTGTCTATGGGTACTGATGGGTACTGATAAGAGGGAACATTAGGACAGGGACAGTAGGCACGCTGGTGCACTTATGCACGCCCCTTACTAAGCTCTTAGGATTCGGGTGAGGTCAACATTGGACAGTCTAAGGGTAAAGTTTTGGGGGTTTGGTGATGAAACCACAGAGTCTGGTAGTGAGTTCCAGGCATTTACCACTCTGTTGCTAAAGTCGTATTTTCTACAGTCAACATACAGTCAAGTATGGTAGATCTAACAGTCTCCTGGTGCTTTGACCACCTCTCCTTTACTGAATTCTGTCTTATTAACTCCAGGCTGCAAAAAGATATGGGCAAAAGCTAATATATGGCCCAGCATCACTGTATTTTTTTTACAATGCTCCTTAGAGTAGCTGGATCCCATACTTTCCATATGCTTTGCGTTTGGGTGGATTTTATGGGTTATCATAGATGCTTGAGATCTTGTAGCTACTTAAAGGAGCTAATTCTTGTTTTGAAAACTTCAGTTCCTCCCAAAACTGAACCTTGGCTCTATCCAATTTTTTTGAAGGGGAGGGGGGAGATGATGCTACACAAAACCTGATCCAGCGCTTGATCTGAAGAAAGACAAGCATTCCTCTATTAACCATCAGAGGATCCATAACAGCTACATACTACACCCCAATCCTTTACTACTGCATTGGCTTGCAATCATAGTAAGTGGACAGCCACTTGTTTGAAATGGCACAGGGTCTCCTGCTTGAGCAGGGGGTTGGACTAGAAGACCTCCAAGGTCCCTTCCAGCTCTATTCTGATCAGTTGATTGACTGAATATCCACCCGTTGAAGCCAAACAGTGGGTCCTTCTTGACCAGTTACTAATTCCGTAACATTTGTAAACATCATTCTTCATGGGGCCTGATGGTTCTTCCAGGAAGAATAACAGAGTTAGAATGAACCTTGGAAGGTCTTCTAGTCCAACCCCTTGCTCAAGCAGGACACCTCATGCCATTTCAGACAAACGGTTGTCCAATCTCTTCTTAAAAATATCCAGTGATGAAGCTTTTTGGTTGGCTTTTTTTCCCCCATGCAAAAGGAGGCATGTGAACAGTGACCCATCTTCCATAAAACAATCTCCCGATTGCAAAATGTAATACTGTTGCCTCATCTTTTGCAGTTCCATATACCTGGGAGTTCTGAAGGCAATGGTGGTACTAAATAGGTCTGCCTCCAGCACTGAAATTAAACTGTTATTGACGTTTCCTTTTCGTTCATCCTGTTTTCAAAACTTTCAAATCAAATAAAGTCTGGGGAATTAGCTGCAAAGTTTCCATTCATGAGGGAGTCTGCAGTTAATGTCCCATTAACTTTAATTAATTAAATTTAATTAATTAATTAATTTAAATTTAATTAATTTAATTTAATTAACATTCAGGGGGGGCCTGAAACTGAAGGAGTAGATCCATATGATGAGATTGCTACATAAGAAGCATTTATCTTCTTCACAATTGTTTGAAGAATGCTTGTGTTCCTTTCTACTTCCACATTACATCATGTGGATGACTGATGCTATGTTCAAAGTTGTTTTTGTCTACGGATCCTTTAATCTTATCAGAGAGTTATCAAGGCTCGCTGAGTGAAACAAGAATCTTAGAGAGTCTTTTCTGCATAACTTGGATGCTTTTGTTGTTCACATATGGTTATTTTATCTTCCTAGGAAATGATTGGTTTTTCAAATTTTTGTGATCCTTTCGGTCACAAGGAGAGACAATAAGGAAAATATCTCTGCATTGTATTCTATTGCAAACCTGACAGTGGCACAGCCTGTTTCTTTTCAAGCTAATCTACCCAAACTCTAGTGGCTTTTATTTTCAAAATCAGTGCTTTAAAGTTCAATGTTATAGGATCCATACTTTCAAAGTATTTATAGTTTATCAATTTATTTTCATTCTCATATCTGCTCGCTCAATGGTCTCTTTTTCTTATCCTTTTTCTTTTTTTAACATTTGTCTTTGGCTTTTTGGTTCTCTCATTTTTTCCCTCGAAATTTAATTTTATATTTTAGTTGTTCTTCCGCTCATCCTTTTCACAATCCTTATATTTTTTTTCCTGCACTTTTACTTCAATTTTATTCTCATTTTGTCAAGAAGTAATTTTACATGGACACTGTCCACATAATCCACTTGTATTTATTTATGCATTATATTTAGAAACTGCCTATCTCCCTCACAGAACGACTTTGGGTGGTGTACAAATTGACATAAAAATATGACAGTTATATATAAATGTAATAAAATGTTGGCTAGAAATCGAGTCACTTTTCTTTTTGGCTTGAAACATTTTGCTGCTTATTTAAGTAGCTTCTCTCTCTCTCTCACACACACCCATACACCCACACACACACACACAGTCACTCACACTCACTCTCTCTCTCTCTCTCTCTCTCTCTCACACACACACACACACACCATCCAGTTGCCATGATTCAACTTCCAGACAAGTCTGTCTGGATGGCTAAGAATCTTCACCAACATAATAAAAAGTTAAAAATAAAAATAATTAAAATTATAGGATCTCCTGCTTGAGCAAGGGGTTGGACTAGAAGACCTCCAAAGTCTCTTCCAACACTATTATTCTGTTAAAAAGGGGAGCTTCGGGGAGCTTAGCTGTTAACCCCATGTTTGCATGCTTTTCTTCTGGAGCCCAACCAAGTTGACAGAGCCAAATCTACAAGCTTTTATGAAAAGCGGAGAGAGTGGAGGCTCACCTCAGGAGGGAGAATGTGTCAGTTATATCAGTTACATCAACCATGATGACTGGTTAAATACCTCACCTGTATCTAAAACTTGGCAATATGCTTTACAACTGCTGAGTTTGCTCAACACTCCAAGGGTCTGTTCCCATTGCTGTGTTAAAAGAATTATTCACTCAACACTGAATGGCAGAAAGAATTACGGTAAATTTGTCTCCCCCCACCCCTTGCTGATAGGTAACCACTGCATCTGTTGGTTACTTAGTGATGAATGGTGCTGATGAATGTATTTTGCATGCTCCGCATGCAATTGGCAAAGCATGCTCTAGTTTTGCTGTAATCCCTCTACCGCATGTAATTAGCTGGTGGGGAAAGTAATCATCAATTACGGTACTGTTGGAAGATTGGGCAGGTCTAAAATGCAGGATTCCCTTGGTCATCCCTAGTTCTTCTTCTTCTCTCCTTTTCTTCTTCTTCTTCTCCTTTTCTCTTCCTCCTCCTCCTCCTCTTCTCCTCCTCTCTCTTCCTCTCCTTTAAAACATCTTCCTCTTCTTTAAATTATCTTCTCTTCCTTCTCCTCCTCCCTTCCCCGTTCTGTCATAACTTGAGCTAAATAAAGTTTTCAAATTGTTAAAAATTGTTAATGGCGCAGAGGTGGTGCAGTGGTTAGAGAGCAGTACTGCAGGCTACTTTAGCTGACTGTGATCATTTGAGTTCAGCTGTTCAAATCTCACCGGCTCAGGGTTGACTCAGCCTTCCATCCTTCCGAGGTAGGTAAAATGAGGACCCAGATTGTTGGGGGCAATGTAAATATACATTGCTTAATGGTGTAAACCGCTTAGAGAGTGCTTGCACTATGAGGCGGCATATAAGTCTCACTAATAAATAATAAATAAATAAAAAATAAATAAAAAGAGAGAGGAGTCCAGAAGACTGCCAAGTCCCAAGCAGCTCTCTCTCTCCTCCCCCCTCCCTCCCTCCCTCCCTCCTTCCTTCCTTCCTTCCTTCCTTCCTTTATATAGGAATGTCAACTTTCAGATTTCTCCCTGCTCCGTCTGGAAGGCAATGGCAGAGGGTTTAACAGATTAACAGAATCAGAAGGGACCTTGCAGGTCATCTAGTCCAACCCCTTACATCTGCCTCTACCTAGGATCAAACTCACAACCTCCTGATTGTGAGGCATGAGCTCTACCTCTAGGCCACAGCAGCTGGGGAACTGACTCCATCGTTCTGTTAATTCAGCCTTGCCTCTACGATAAACGTTGTACAGTAGAGTTAAAGCACCTGCTGCCAGCTGAGTAGATTGGTACTATTATGATTGACCTCTGGCACAGAATTGCTGCATCCCTCTCCTTAGAGAATTAACAGCAGAAAAGCAATAACAAGACTGTCCTGGGACTGGAGGGGAGCGGCAACAGCCTGAAACAGCTAATAAGGGCAGGTGTGATCACACCTGTTTCTGGTCACTGACAATGTCTCCAGTGCAGGGGGAGAAAAGTGTAACAGATTGGCCATACTTTAAACAGCTCTTGAAAGGTGCTGGAGTAAGGGTGACAATGCTAGTTTTAATACTGATACAGCAAAGGTTAACTAGAATTTTCTTACTTATGGACTGAGCACAAAATAAAGGAAACATAATTGGGATGTATCATTTAGGTGAGATAGAATAGAATATAATTCTTTTTTGGCCAAGTGTCATTGGACACACAAGGAATTTGTCTTTGGTGCATATGCTCTCAGTGGACATAAAAAGACAAGATACATTCGTCAAGAAGCATAAGGTACAACACTTAATGATAGACATAGGGTACAAATAAGCAATCAAATCATACTAAGAAACAATCAATATACAGTAAATTGTAAGGATACAAGCAAGAAGTTACAGTCAAGCAGTCATAAGTGGGAGGAGATGGGTGATAGGAACGATGAGAAGATTAATAGTAATAGTAATGCAGCCTAGTGAATAGTTTGACAGTGTTGAGGGAATTATTTGTTTAGCAGAGTGATGGCGTTTGGGGGAAAACTGTTCTTGTGTCTAGTTGTCTTGGTGTGCAGTGCTCTATAGTGTCGTTTTGAGGGTAGGAGTTGAAACAGTTTATGTCCAGGATGCGAGGGTTCTGTAAATATTTTCACAGCCCTCTTTTTGACTCGTGCAGTATACAAGTCCTCAATGGAAAGCAGGTTGGTAGTAATTGTTTTTTTCTGCAGTTCTAATTATCCTCTGAAGTCTGTGTCTGTCTTGTTGGGTTGCAGAACCAAACCAGACATTCAGCACCTTTGTACATCCTCACTGTGCTTGGGCAGGGGGTTGGACTAGATGACCTGCAAGATCCCTTCCAACTCTGTTAATATGTTATGTTATATATGCTAGCTTCATGCCTAGGGTAAGACTAGAACTCACAGTCCCCAGGTTTCTACCTTGATAGCTTAACCATTACACCAAACTGCCTCTGTAGCTTGGCCTCTGTGAGAAAATCCTTAAGTTAATAACAAACCAGATAGTTTAAGGTGTGAATGCAGTCAGTGACTCTGATACCAAACTTCCAAATATAAAATTGCTGCTTGCTAAATTTGGATGAATTATGCACTTTGATGTGAGTGGATTAACCTAGAATCTGAAAGAAAGATTTCATCCTATGTTCTTAAACTGCTACATTATAAAAACTTGTCAGGGAGTATTTATTTAGCATATGGCAATGTTACATTAGCCTAAGTCTGCTAGCCTGTTCTGTTCATGCTGATGGGCTTTCCAAGGTGTACTATAATGAGTAAATTTACTCAGTGAATAAATTCTGATTAACTTAAGGGGGCTTGCTTATTATTGTATAGATATGTAAAGACTGCACTCTCTGTGCTTAACTTTGGTACCTTGCAATGATGAAGCAACTCCAAGTGCTCAGTGGAACTCCATGATGCATAAAAACAGAATTCTGTTTCCATTAGTTTTAGAAATGCAGACTGGTGTATTTATTTATTAAATTTATATGAAGCCCATCTCACTATCGAGTGACTTTTAGTGGCATCATTGTGCACTAGGACAAAAATACGTTTCACTGAAGTCACTTGAAACATATTTCCAGGTAAATGGATATAGGGTAATTTAGATTTAGATTTATTATTAGAGTTGGAAGGGACCTTGTAGGTCATCTAGTCCAACCCCCTGCTCAAGCAGGAGTTCCTACACCATTTGAGACAGATGGCAGTCCAGTCTCCCCTTGAAGGTCGCAAATGTTGGGGCTCTCACAACCTCCGCTGGCAAGCTGTTCCACTGGTTGATCGCTCTCACCGTCAGAAAGTTTCTCCTCACTTCTAGGTTGAATCTCTCCTTGGTCAGTTTCCATCCGTTATTCCTTGTTTGGCTTTCTGGTGCCATAGAGAACAGCCTGACCCCCTCCTCTCTGTAGCATCCCCTCAAGTATTGGAACACTGCTATCATGTCACCCCTGGTCCTTCTCTTCGCCAGACTTTAAACAATTAATTAAATTTAATTAATTTAATTAAACATTAAACAATGTTTCTCAATTTTAGCACCTTTAAGACACGTGGACCTCAACTCCCAGAATTCATAGCTGCCTGGGGAATTCTGGGTGTTAAAGTCGACATGTCTTAAAGTTGCCAAGGTTGAGAAACACCAGGGCAGGAGTGTCAAACTCAAGGCCTGGGGGCCGGATCCAGCCCACAGGGTGCTTAGATCTGGCCCACAGAGCCACCCTGGAAACAGCGAAGGACTGGTCCGCGGTGCTCGACCAACCAAAATGGAGCTCGGGAGGGCAGCCCTCGTGAGCTCTGTTTTCGCTGGCAGAGGGCTGCAGGCAGTAGTGGGTTTCAATTACCTTCGCTACCGGTTCGCTATTGGGACCACGCACACGGGGCACTTCTGCACATACGCAGAGACGTCCGGATAGGTGGGTGGAGCCTCCCACCACCGCCGCTACCGGTTCGCCCAATCCAGGGCGAACCAGTAGCAACCCACCACTGGCTGCAGGAGGCCGTCCCCACAGGCACCCCCGACACGAGTGACGTCAAGCTGTCCATCCCCACCCTGGCCACGCCTACTCCGCCCCCCCCAGGTCAAACACAACCCTGATGCGGCCCTCAATGAAATCAAGTTTGACACCCCTGCACTAAGGGGTGCTGAGAGTATCCTTAAGGGAGATAGGTGGTCTAGAAATACAAAATACAAAATACAAAATACAAAATACAAAATACAAAATACAAAATACAAAATACAAAATACAAAATACAAAATACAAAATACAAAATAAATACAAAATACAAAATACAAAATACAAAATACAAAATACAAAATACAAATAAATAAATAAACAAAAATAAACAAAAATAAACAAAAATAAAATAATAAAATAATAAAATAATAAAATAATAAAATAATAAAATAATAAAATAATAAAATAATAAAATAAATAAAATAAATAAAATAAATGAAATAAATGAAATAAATGAAAAATGAAAAATAATGAAAAATGAAAAATGATAAAAAATAAAAATAAAAAAATAAAAAAATAAAAAAATAAAAAAATAAAAAAATAAATAAAAAAATAAAAAAATAAAAAAATAAAAAAATAAAAAAATAAAAAATAAAAAAATAAAAAATAAAAATAAAATAAAAAGCGGCCTGTGGTTCATATCAAGCTTTTATTGGCATGAGTGGAGCTATAAATCTGCATCACTGTGAGGAATGTATACATACGTGTGTACAGGTAATCCTCGACTTACGACCACAACTGAAGCCCAACATTTCCCTTGCTAAAAGAGACAGTTAAGTGAATTTTGCCGCATTTTACGACCTTACTTGCCATGGTTGTTAAGTGAATCCCTGGAATTGTCAAGTTAGTAACACGGTTGTTAAGTGAATCTGGATTCCTCTTTGACTTTGCTTATCAGAAGGTGGCAAAGGTGATCACATGGCCCCCCGGATGCCGCAACCGTCATGAATATGAGTCAGTTGTCAAAGCGTCCAAATTTTGATCATGTGACCATGGGGATTCTGCAACGATCGTAAGCGCGAAAAATGGCCATAAGTCATTTTTCCCCCCACTGCTGTTGTAATTTTGAAAGGTCACTAAATGAGCTGTTGCAAGTCGAGGACAACCTGTGAATGCTAACCCTTGATGGATGGATGGATTGGACAGATGTTTATACCCACTGAAATCGTATGACTCACATCAGTTTATCTTTGTTTTTTTTCCCCCAAAGCCTGTGTTCGTGCAGGCTTTACCAGAACGCTTTTAAAATCCCATGGGAATCTTGAAAAGTTTAGCTCCGAAATGCAGCGTGAACGCTACCTTAAAGTGGGACCGTCCACATCGATATATAGGGACATTGGGATTCTAGAAAACATTTGTACAAAATGCTTGATGTGGGCACCAAAACATACAAGGAGAATATTACGTGACGGTTTCCCCACCCCCCACCTCTTCCCTAGCCAGATAGTAGCTGGATGACTCCCAGACCTCTAATTGTCCAACGGTGCATTGATTTTAGTTGCATCCATTATATTTAGTAAAAGCTCATCCAATTAACTTGTCAGTCTAAAGCTATCCGCGCATCACAGCGTCTCCTGTACCTTCCCCCTTTCCAGTGAGCGAAATATTCAGGGACATTTTTCTTCTGTCCAATTCTCCATCCTTATCCACCACCACCCCCCACAGCCATCCTCCAATCCTCGGTGGTTCATTCATAAATATATCCGCAGTCCCTCCCCACCGGCCCGGCCAGCAGGTTCTTCTCTCGTATCGGGCTCCATGCCAAGAGCTGCGAAGGGGCACAGCCCCCTCTCTGGCTTACTACTTACCCTTCCCCCTCCCCGATTCATTTATTTCTTTGAAAGGCGATGATGCTGAGCCAAGCCACAGGATGGCTGGGGTTTTTCGCAATCCTGGCTACTACGCGGGCCAACTGGGAAGCAGGTGAGGGGGGCACCTGGTTGGAGGTGGGGGGTGGGGAGGGGGTGCAACTTGGGGGGGGATTCGGGAAGAGCAGAGGAGGGGAGTGACTGCTGAAGGGAGAGAAAGCAGAGAAATGTACGAGCAAAAGGGGAAAGGGTGGGGAGGTAACAAAAGGAGAAATGGTCCACCCAAAGCGGACAGGCTACCAAAGAGAGAATGGCAAAGGCTTGGAATGAAAGAATAAATGGAAGAAGGAGAGAACGGCAAAGGCTTGGAATGAAGGAATAAATGGAAGAAGGAGAGAACGGCAAAGGCTTGGAATGAAGGAATAAATGGAGGTGGGTTGTTGGTTACTTGGGATGGGTGGATGGATGGATGGATGGATGGATGGATGGATGGATGGATGGATGGATGGATGGAGAAACGGAATGCAGTAGTTTCAACCTAGGTTTGGTTCTTCTAAGATAAGAAGAAACTGGAGCTTCATAGCATCTTTGCTGTAACTTATTCAAGTCATTCTAAGAAATTTAATGTTGCTTTCTGATTTGGGGCTGGCTCGTGGAGTAGGAGGGACACCTTGTCCTTGATAGATTTCTAGAAATTGGTCTTGGCTCCAAATATTTGTCTCAGCTGAATTGTTGCTTATTCCCCCTCAAGAATTCTCTGCCCTGGGAGAAACTGTCTTTCCTTTCCAAAGGTCTTAAGTTTCTCGCCAGCCTTCATCATCATAATTCACTGGGCACAAGGGTTTGTGGCAGAACAAAGGCTTGTGACTCACCCATTACATGCCACCTTCCTTCTCCATCCAAAACTCTTTGTTCCACTTCACAAATTCACCCATTAGTAAGAACTAGCCTCTTTCCTCTTTTTTTTTTACAAAAGTAATTTTTAACACATGGATGTCCGGGAGATGTTCAACAGGTGCATCTCATGTCTATACAAAGGTGCCATGCTAGCTGTTGCTGGACTAGTTTTATTTCTGCCTGAGGAAACCCTCAACAGCCCTCTAAAAGGAGTGGAATGAAGAAAGCAATCCTATCTTATCCCCATCCTGATCTCCTGCTTCAAGGTTTAGTTACCAATGGTACCAATCCTTCTGTATCAGCGCATACGCTAGTATTAAATGGAAAGAAACACCGAACATCCTTTTCAAAGGGGGTATTTCTTTCAAAGGAGCTCCTGAAGAGAGGGAAAGAATAAAATTGCAGCTTATTCAGAGCTGGTGGCTCATAGATCAGCCTCTCTCTCTCTCGTTGCATACTTTAGGGAGAATTATCTTTTTATTTTAGTGGAATCAATGAAGCCAAAAAAGAGTTGTGCCCTCTATGTCTTCGGTCTCTTTTTTGGATACAGTTCAAAACACTGACCGGATGGCACTGAAGTCATAGATCATAGAAAACATAGAATAATAGAATTGGAAGGGACGTTGGAGATCTTCTAGTCCAACCCCCTTGCTCAAGCATATACCATTTCAAACAGATGGTTATCCGGTCTCTTTTTGAAAGCCTCCAGTGATGGAGCGCACACAGCATCTGAAGGCAAAGCTGTTCCATTGGTTGATTGCTCTCACCGTTAGGAAATTTCTCCTTAGTTCTCGGTTGCTTCTTTCCTCGGTTAGTTTCCATCCATTGTTTCTTGCCTTGCCTTTTGGTGCTTTGGAAAATAGTTTGAGCCACTCGTCTTTGTCATCGATTCTACAATCTTTCATAAAAAGCTGGTGGCAAAGGTATATCTGTCATGGAGGTGAGAGAGGTGGGGGAATCTGACCTTTCAGAGGTGAGACAGGTAGGATGCCAAGATCTTTGATCTTTCAAACAGCACCACACCATCCAAATTCTGGAACGTTTTTTCTCCTGGTAGAATTGTCCAGTACAATTGATTTATTCTTCCAGGGTCTGAGGAAAAGCTTTGCTTCATCACACATAACATGATTAGAGATGATGCAATTATTTATTTTCTCTTGACACTGCTTCCACATGTGGTCTAGCCTTATTTGGTCACTTTAGGGAGGTCCAATATTTGAGGGGCTGACACAGAGAGGAAGGGGTCCAAACTATTTTCCAAAGCACCTGAAGGTCAGACAAGGAATAATGGGTGGAATCTGATCAAGGAGAGATTCAACCTGGAAATAAGGAGTAATTTTCTGACAGTGAGAGCAATCAACCCATGGAACAGCTTTGCCTTCAAAAGATGTGGATGCTGCTTCATCACTGAAGGCTTTTAAGAAGAGATTGTCAGAAATGGTATAGGATCTCCTGCTGGAGCAGGGGGTTGGACTAGATGACCTACAATGTCCCTTCCAACTCTGTTATTCTAAGTCTAAGTCTAAAACTTCCTATCCTGATCCTTCAAATTCCATTTTTCACTTCTATATGGTGTCACAGGGAACAGCAATAGCATTTAGACTTATATACCGCTTCACAGTGTTTTACAGCCCTCTCTAAGCAGTTTACAGAATCAGCATATTGCCCCCCCAACAATCTGGGTCCTCATTTTACTGACCTCAGAAAGAGGGAAGGCTGAGTCAACCTTGAGCCTGGTGAGATTTGAACTGCCAAACTTCTGGAAGCTGGCAGTCAGCAGAAGTAGCCTGCAGTACCGCAGTCTAACCCACTGCACCACCAGGGGGAATGCAGGTAGTCCTTGACTTATGACCATCATTGAGCCCCAAATTTCGGTGGCTGAGCAAGATAGTTGTTAAGTGAGCTCTGCCCCATTTTACAACATTTTTGCCACAGTTATTGAGTCACTGCAGTTGTTAAGTAACAACATCATTGTTAAGTGAATCTGGCTTCCCCATTGATTTTACGGATCAGAAGGTTGCAAAAGGGAATCACATGATTCCGGGACATTGCAACCATCAGAAACACACGCCAGTTGCCAAGCGTCCAAATTTTGATCATGTGATCATGGGGATGCTGCAACGGTTGTGTGAAAAATGGTCATAAGTCACTTTTTTCAGTGCCGTTCGGTCACTAACCAAATGGTTGTAAGTTGAGGACTACCTATCAGTACTACGGTTTGAAAATTGGTTTGGATTAGATATTTTCCAATCTCCCTTACAACGCATCCATTCTATCATTGTATGCTAATTTGTGCAGTTTATTGTACGACAGTTTCCATCATTCTCAGCAAGCAAGGGGATCCACCACGGCATGTTGCTTAGACCAGAGGTCTCCAACCTTGGCAACTTTATGAGGTATGGACTTCAAATCCCAGAATTCCTCAGCCAGCATGGCTGGCTGTGGAATTCTGGGATTTGAAGTCCACACCTCATAAAATTGCCAAGGTTGGAGACCTCTGGCTTAGACCTTAAATGTCAGGGTTCCCGAATGCCTAAAAATGAGGAAGAAGTTGGAGGTACTTTGGACTGAGAGTGAAGCTTATTGGCAAAGCATAGATAACTTCAAGGAATTGGCCTTCCTTCTTTAAAGCTTTGTCACTAGAAGGCAAAATCATGAAAGGGTATCTCACTTACTTTGGCCATGTCGTGGGGGAATTCACTGAAGAAAGTAATTATCTTTGGATGAATTAGCAGTAAAAGGCAACTGGGCCATCAAAGAACATGATGCTCGGACATCATCAAAACTGGTACCAGCCAGAACATAGAAAAATTCAGAGAAGAAGTGCAATTTCGGAAACTGTGGAGAGAGCCCCGACCAAGAGTCGGACACGACTGAATGGGTGACATCAATGTCATTATCTTTCAAGCTAGTGTTCCTCATCATCCGTGAGCCGTTGTGGCGCAGTGCTTAGAATGCAGTATTGCAGGCTAATTCTGCTCATATTGCCAGGAGTTCAATTCGTTCGATCCTGACTGGCTCAGCCTTCCATCCTTTCCGAGGTCGGTAAAATGAGGACCCAGATTGTTGTAGGCAAATATGCTGACTCTGTAAACCACTTAGAGAGGGCTGTAAAAGCCCTGTGAAGCGGTATATAGAATAGAATAGAATAGAATAGAATAGAATAGAATAGAATAGAATAGAATAGAATAGAATAGAATAGAATAGAATAGAATAGAATAGAATAACAGAGTTGGAAGGGACCTTGGAGGTCTTCTAGTCCAACCCCCTACTCAGGCAGGAAACCCTACATCACTTCAGACAAATGGTTATCCAACATCATCTTAAAAACTTCCAGTGTTGGAGGTTTCACAACTTCTGGAGGCAAACTTTTCCACTGATTAATTGTTGTAACTGTCAGGAAATTTCTCCTTAGTTCTAAGTTGCTTCTCTCCTTGTTTAGTTCCCACCCATTACTTCTTGTTCTACCCTCAGGTGCTTTGGAGAATATTTGACTCCCTCTTCTTTGTGGCAACCTCTGAGATATTGGAACACTGCTATCATGTCTCCCCTAGTCCTTCTTTTCATTAAACTAGACATACCCAGTTCCTGCAACCGTTCTTCATATGTTTTAGCCTCCAGTCCTCTAATCATCTTTGTTGCTCTTCTCTGCACTCTTTCTGGAGTCTCAACATCCTTTTTACATTGTGGCGACCAAAACTGAATGCAGTATTCCAAGTGTGGCCTTACCAAGGCGTTATAAAGTGGTATTAATACTTCGCGTGATCTTGATTCTATCCCTCTGTTAATGCAGTCTAGAACTGTGTTGGCTTTTTTGGCAGCTGCTGCACACTGCTGGCTCATGTTTAAATGGTTGTCCACTAGGACTCCAAGGTCCCTTATAAGTCTATAAGTCTATATATATAAGTCTAAGTGCTATTGCTATCTCTTTGTGTGCTCTTTTTTGCAGACCCCCTGTGCCCTGCCAGATACAAGATCAACTGCCTACTTCACCAGCGAATGGGCTGCGGACCAGATGGGGCACCAAGCTGTGGCTCTTGTTTCCCCGGTCATGAAGAGGATTCCAATGGAAACTGTGTGCCGAAAAAGGGCTCCAAGCATGGTAAGTCCTGTGGGGTTTGAAGTGTGTGTCAGCAGGGCCGGAGTTTTTCAAAATTTTACTGGAAAGAGCAAGGCAACCTGACCAAGAGGTTCATGACATAAGAGCCGAGGTGGTGCAGCGGTTAGAGTGGGGTATTGCAGGCCACTTTAGCTGACTATGATCCGCAGGTCAGCGGTTCAAATCTCACCAGCTCAAGGTTGACTCAGCCTTCCATCCTTCCGAGGTAGGTAAAATGAGGACCCAGATTGTTGGGGGCAATGTAAATATATACATTGCTTACTGGTGTAAACCGCTTAGAGAGTGCTTGCACTGTGAGGCGGTATATAAATCTCTCAAATAAATAAATAAATAAATAATGGCAGCGAAGAGGACTTTCAACCTGGAGTTTAATAAAGGGCGTAGGTTAGCAGTGGAATCTAACTTTCACTGCTGCACTTAAGGAAGAAAAGATAGTAATGATGTTGCTCTGGAGATGCAGAAATCCATTTGTGGTGATCGTGGTGAAATTGATTGGGGAAAAAGCACAGGAAAGAATGTCTCCCTCCCCTCCCCCACTAAATCATGGAATTCCAGTATTAAATTAACGAAAAGAAGGACTAGGGGAGATATGATAGCAGAGTTCCAATATCTCAGGGGCTGCCACAAAGAAGAGGGAGTCAAACTATTCTCCAAAGCACCTGAGGGTAGGACAAGAAGCAATGGGTGGAAACTAAACAAGGAGAGAAGCAACTTAGAACTAACGAGAAATTTCCTGACAGTTAGAACAATTAATCAGTGGAACAACTGCCTCCAGAAGTTGTGGGTGCTCCAACACTGGAAGTTTTTAAGAAGATGTTGGATAACCATCTGTCTGAAGTGATGTAGGGTTTCCTGCCTAAGCAGGGGGTTGGACTAGAAGACCTCCAAGGTCCCTTCCAACTCTGTTATTCTATTCTATTCTATTCTATTTTATTCTATTCTATTCTATTCTATTCTATTCTATTCTATTCTATTCTATTCTATTCTATTCTATTCTATTCTATTCTATTCTATTCTATTCTAATTGTGTGGGTGCTATTAAATTGTGTTGAAGGATAAGAGCTCAGATGGTAAAATCTTCCAGAGTCATGGATTGTTCTCCTACATATCTACCATAACATTTCAGGAGAGTAAGATTTGCCACTAAACAGAGCATTCAATTCTGTGTCATTGTTTCAGAGGTCTTTCTTTACCTAAACAGATACACAACAGGATGACCCAGGCAAAAAAAGCAGTGGGAGCAGGAGTGAAACTCAACTTCTTGCCAGTTTCCCCATTGAGTGCCCTGTCCTGCCCTCCCCGTCCCCTGCTCTCCCTTTCTCTTCCCCGTAGGCAGGTAAGGGGCTGCTGCTGGGTGGGGTAGGGAGCAAAGGATTATGAGACTGGCTGGGAAACTGTCACAGAACATAGAAAATGAAGATCACGTGACTGCAGCAGCATAGCAGCAGTCAGTAGCAGTTAAGCAGCCGCAGCTTCCCCAAATATTATTCCCCAGAGGTCATGGGTCCCAGATTTTGGAGATGTTCTGAAAGTTAGCCCATTTGAGGTACCCTGGTTCAAAAAGTGTTGTTCTCAAGAGTGAAACTTTGGCAGCTACGTGCCTCTTCATTTCAACTTGCCATTAGACTAAAGAGGGGGAGGTGTTGCTTTAGAATGGGTTAGATGGAGAAACAAAACCTCTATGAGTCCGCTGAAGACCATGAGAGCCTGAAACCTTTTCAAGGATATTGTAGCAGGTGTGGAGTTGAAGCAGACGGTTCCCAAACTTGTTTACATGGGCTACGTGAGAGGTTGGGGGGGTTGGCTGGGGAAATTATTGTTTAATTCTATGAACTAGTGCAGTGATGGCAAACCTATGGCACGCGTGCCACAGGTGGCATGCAGAACCATATCTGAGGGCACGCGAGACGTTGGCCTATGTCAGCTCCAGCGTGCATGCGTGCATTTGGCCAGCTGATTTTCGGCCTTCTTTTCGGCTGTTTTCGCTCTCCCCAGGCTTCAGGAAAGCCTCCTGAATCCTGGGGAACGGCGAAAAACGACCCAACGGCCCAACCGAAAGTTCGGAAACCAACTTCCGGTTGACCCATTGGGCCATTTTTCACCATCCCCAGGTTTCAGGAGGCTTTCCTGAACCCTGGGAAGAGTGAAAAACAGCCCAATGGGCCTACCGGAAGTCTGGAGGCTTCAGTGAGGCCTGTGCACATGCACGAGGGGGGGCAGCGCGGGGTTGTGCGCATGCGCGGGGGGGAGGGCATTGCTTTATGGGTGTGGGCACACCCACGCACACTATTGCTTGTGCACACACCCTTTTGGCACCCGAGCCAAAAAAGGTTCGCCATCACTGAACTAGTGTCTGGGAATCTCAGAGTTAGTTTTGTTTCGACACATTACCGTGTGGTGTATTCAATAGCAATAGCAATAGCACTTAGACTTATATACCGCTTCCATATAAACAGTAAGATTTTCAGAAACACAATGAACCTGGAGTTTTATTTGGATTCTCGAGCTGGAGGTTGACAGTTGCCTATGAAGTACACATTTTGCCATCTTAAAGGTCGTGACAATGAGAGTTTTGTGGTATATAGATATATAAGAGGAATGGGACATTTATTTTAGAGTAGTAGTAAAGGCTAGAAACCAGAAGACTGGAAGTGACCTTGAGCCAGTCCTTCTCTGTCAGCCTTAGAAAGAAGGAGAAGGCAATGGCAAACCATTTCCAAAATCTTGCCAAGAAAACTACAGGGACTTGGCCGTCACCAGGAATCAACACTCTCAAAGGCCCAAAACAAAACAAATAACTTCTCTTAATTTTTAACCACTATGGCTCTTCTTTACTGTAAACATCCAACATTCTCTGCATTTCTTCTGTATAGAATAGAATAGAATGGAAGGGAGGGAAGGAAGGGAATGGAATAGAATAGAATAGAATAGAATAGAATAGAATAGAATAGAATAGAATAGAATAGAATAGAATAGAATAGAATAGAATAGAATAGAATAGAATAGAATAGAATAGAATAGAATTTTATTGGCCAAGTGTGATTGGACACACAAGGAATTTGTCTTTGGTGCATATGCTCTCAGTGTCCATAAAAGAAAAGATACATTTGTCAAGAATCAAGTATATTCCAACCCTCCTTATTTTCTAGCCTTTGTCCTTTGCAACACAACCTTATATTTTAGGAAGATGGTGTAGCCCAAAAGGGCATGGAGAGAGCCAGAGAGAAAATAGTTTGTGGACCAAAATCAAGAGCCACTAAGCCAGCCCCATGTGTGTTTCCGTTCCAAAGCATCATCTAAAACCAGTCAGGTTTTTAGAGAGAAGAGCAACAAAGATGATTAGGGGACCAGGAGGCTAAAACATAACGAAGAACAGTTGCAGGATTTGAGTATGTCTAATCTAGTGAAAAGAAGGACTACACTAGAGCATGATAGCAGTGTTCCAATATTTGAGGGGCTGCCACAAAGAGGAGGGGGGTCAACCTATTGGCCAAAGCACCTTGGAGGCAGGACAAGAAGCAATGGATGGAAACTAATCAAGGAGAGAAGCAACCTAGAACCAAGGAGAAATTTCCTAACAGAGCAATTAATTAGGGGAACGACTTGCCTCCAGAAGTTGTGGGTGGTCCATAACTGGAGGCTTTTAAGAAGAGACTGGACAACCATTTGTCTGAAATGGTGTAGGGCTTCCTACCAGAGCAGGGGTCTGGACTAGAAGACCTCCAAGGTCCCTTCAAACTCTGTTATTCTGTTAAGGCCAAGAATCAAGAAACAAAGCAATTTTTACATGGTTGTCTTCCCAGCTGAAGGTCAACATATCTGTGCGAACGGTTCACAGTTGAGGTTTTTGACCATTAGTATGCAAAGTGGGCTGGAAAAACAATGCTCCCAGCAACCACCTTTGCCTCTGATCATGGCTTTTAAAGTGTTCCTCAGCCAGCTCCTACGAGTGGTATTCAGGGCTGGTTATGACTCTGACACCCAAAGTAATCCAACTGATGACCTTGCAATCTCCACTCTCTGTAACTCCACTTGGAGATTATTATTAAAGGGTCAGAAGCAGAGATGGGTTCCTGCCCGAGCTGTCCAGTGCGTAGCTCCGGTAGGGAGCGGCCGATTGCGCAATTTGCGCGCGACCACTCCACAGCCCTCTCTGCCGGTCCGTCGCGAGCGTTGCCATATTTTTCGGTGAATTTTTGGGCGATTTTGCTTCTGCGCATGTGCGGAAGCAAAATCGCGCGAGGGGACACGCGTGCGTAGCGGGCGCACGGGCGCTCAATTGTGGAGCTGTGCGCGCAGCACACCGGCACTGGTAAGCAAGCAACCCGCCCCTGGTCAGAAGCTACCGGTCAAGATCAGAGAACAAGAGTTGAAAATTCTATCAACATTGTAAAGACTGGATTCATTATTCTACACACACCCCCTCTGATCTAAGCCCTGGGTCAAAACAGGAACAAATGCAAACTCTGTATTCTCTTCCTCTGATTTCTGTCTTTCTTCCAATAAAAAGGAATTATGGGGCTGTTTTGTGGCGGAAGGCAAGGTGCCGACCTACCCAGGGGTGGGTTCTAACTTACCTCGCTGGCTTTTCACTTCCTCTCGCGCCGAAAAAAATCAAAACGAAAAAAAGGCCAAAAACAAGATGGCGACCGCATGCACAGTGCTGGAAACTCGGCTTCTGCACATGCTCAGAAGAAAAAAAATTCAAATAAATAAAATAAAAAAGAAGCCAAAAACAAGATGGCAACTGCATGCACAGTGCCAGAAACTCGGCTTCTGCACATGCGCAGAAGAAAAAAAAAGAAAAGAAAAAGAATTTTTTTTTTTAAAGATGGCAGCGCCCACGGACCGGCACCGACTGAACCAGTTCCGTGACATCATCGTGACATCACCAGCGGGTTGCTACCAGTTCAGGTGAACCGGTCCGAACGGGGGGAACCCACCGCTGGACGTACCTCTTTATTTTTCTGAAGTGTTTTTATATTGCTTGTCATAACTCATCACCATCATCATAAAACGGGAAATTTTATTTCCACCAGCTAATAAAAGAGGGCTCTTGGTGAAATTAACTGCTGGGAAAAGGATGAGTGGTTGGGTTTTTGTGTGTGTTTTTTTAATACTTACATTTCATCACGTTCCGCTCGACTTCCATTCAGATTTTTAGTAGTAAAATTTCTGAAAAGAAGCAGGTACATCTTGACTTAGGTGCATGGTGCCAGCCCTTCAAGATAGGCCAGAGTAGGAAATTTATGAATGCTAATATTATAAGGTTAAAGTAATACAATCCTACAAGTCTGAATACATTTACACCCTCCCCTTCCCTCAGGGGAACTAGGGAGGGTTTTGTCAGAGCAGCTTTCTCAAATTACAGTTCTGTACCAGACTCAGATTCTTTTATCTGACAGTTGCTTTGATTGCAGCTCTTCCTCCTGTTCCTCATGGTTAATCCTTCTGCTCGACCCATTATATATGAACCCATCATTTAAATCAGGGGTCTCCAAACTCGACGACTTTTAAGACTTGTGGACTTCAACTCCCAGCATTCCGAAGCTAGCATGGCTGGCTGAGGAATTCTGGAAGTTGAAGTCCATGCATCTTAAAGTTGTCAAGTTAGGAGACTCCCTGATTTAAAGGTACACAGTATTCCAGTGAAACTATTGCCTTTGCTCCCCTGTGTTTCACCAGACAATGATTTGCTACCGGTCAAACAAAATTCCAGAATTTTTCAGCCACAATGTATAGGCAGTCCTGGATTTATGACCGATCACTTAGTGACTGTTCAAAGTTACAATGAACCCAGGGGTGAGTTCCACTTACCTTCGCCACCAGTTCGCATTGCGATGTTTCGTGCGTGTGTCCCCTTGCGCGATTTGGCTTCCGTGCATGCTCAGTAGCAGGAATCAGCCCAAAACACAACTGAGGAGCTGATCAGCTATGCTTTGGCCGAAGAAATAAAGGTCAGTATAAGCCCAGGGGCGGGCGGGAGGGCCCTTTTTCAAGCAGCAAAATAGGAGAAGCCATCCAAACAAGGAAAAATTCGCAAAAAATTCCAAAACAAATATGGTGGCGCCCACAGACTGGATCTGTGATGTCATCAGCGGGTTGCTACCAGTTCGGGCGATCCGGTCCGAACCGGGAGGAACCCACCCCTGAATGAACCATCCAAAAGCTATTTACAACTTGGTTCTGAAGTGCCTAATCTCCGCATCCCATGGTCATGTGACTGTGATTTGGGCACTTGGAAACGGGCCCACATTTATAACCACAGTCATGGGACTGTGATTTACAATGGTTTTTTCTGGAAACAGGCATTCACTTCTCGTTTCTCGCAAAAAATGCCCCGTAGCAAACAATGGGTTTGCTTAACAACCGCTGCCCCCCCCCAAAAAAATGGGTTGTAAAATTCATGTTGAGCGGTTTTACAACTGTCATGATTCAATTGCCAGGCTCAATTATGATTGTAAGTCAATGACTTCTCGTAAAGGAATATCCCGTAAAGGTTGACTCCTTCCACTGTAAAATTTTCTTGTGACTCTCACATCTTTCAGCCAATCTTGCACCACTCTTCACTTCCTCTTGACATCTTGACTGCACGTTCAACTGAGCAGAGTCTGGCTTTATTACTTAACTTCCCCTGCAAACATCATGATTCAAAACAGTGCAGTAGGATAGCAATTGGTCTGATGAAGAATCGTATACTTCATATGTTTTAGCCTCCAGCATCTTTGTTGCTTTTCTCTGCACTCTTTCCGGAGTCTCAACATCAACATCAACATCAACATCAACATCAACATCAACATCAACATCAACATCAACATCAACATCAACATGACACTGAATATCAAACATTAAACAATTGCCCTGCCGGTGTTAGTGTGTGTGTGTTTACTGGCTGCACTTCAGAGGTGATATAAAGCAGGTTCTGACTGGTTCTGGCGAACCGGTAGCGGAAATTTTGAGTAGTTCGGAGAATCGGCAAATACCACCTCTGACTGGCCCCGCCCCCCATCTTTTCGCTGCCTCCAAAGTCCCAGCTGATCGGCTGGTTCTTCTTTTGTTGCCCTGCACAGGAGAACGGAGCTGGAAAGCAGGTTAGTGTGGTGGGATGGGAATGGAGATTTTACAGTATCCTTCCCCTGCCACGCCCACCAAGCCACGGCCACAGAACCAGTAGTAAAAAAAAATTGAATCCCACCACTGTTGCACTTCCCCTCTCCATTTCGTCTCTTTCAGAAAGCAAACTCAAAACTCAGAAGAGACCCAAAGATTTGCCGGGTCTTTTGCGTTACCTTTTGGCTAAGCATGAAAAGGCATTGCAGCTGTCTACGATGGAGACCGCCACACCTGGTATGTATACTCACCAACTCTTTCTCTTTCCCCAAAAGGGAACAAATTATTTGGGGTGTTTCCTATCTAAGGCGAGGGATCAGCATAAGGGCCGTGCATAAGTGCACCAGCGTGCCTACCGTCCCTGTCCTAATGTTCCCTCTTATCAGTACTCATCTTATGTATATAAACAATGTTATATCTATGTATATTACCAACACGTACTTGACAAAAATAAATAAATATAAATAAATAAAATAAAATTCTCTTTAATAATTTCAAACCATCAAGCAGATTAATCAAGTAACTTATCAAGGAGGAAACCACACACACACACACACACACACACACACACACACACACACACACACACACACACACACACACACAATCATTGGCAGCGCAAGTGACTGCATACAGGTAGTTCTTCACTTTTTTTAAATTTTATTTTGAATTTTATTTCTCATACATACATTCACAAATATGCCATCTCCTTTTTCTTATTTCTAACATGATAATATATTTTCTTTTAATATTTATACACATTTTCCTTTCACAAAGTCAATTGCACAAGATCGAGGCTGCTTTTTTGCCATCCCATACCTTTTATTCCCCCACACAAGCCTTCTCCTTTTCCTACCTTCCTTCCTTCTACCCTTTCTTGCTTTCCTCAGGTAGTTCTTCACTTAACAACCATTCCTTTAGTGACCGTTTGAAGTTATACTGGCACTGAACAAAGTGACATGACTGTCTTTCACACGACTGTTGTAGCTTCCCCATAGTCACGTGGATCAAAATTTGCACGCTTGACAACTGGCATGCATTTATGATGGTTGCAGTGTCCCGGGGTGTCACAATGTGATTTTTAGATTGTCAGCTGTACTCATATGTCAGACTTTAGGACCCAGAGATTCATAGCAAAGCAAAGCAGTCACGTGAAGAGTGAACTGCGCATATGCACATTCTTTCTATTCTCCATTACCTCTTCTGCTGCTGTCCTTCCTGGAAGAAGGACCTCTTAGATTGTAAAAATGTAGTTCTTAGGTTTTTATATTCTTTTGTACTGAAACAAATATTTTGTTATTTTTAGACTTTATACTCGAATTTCTTTTGTTAGGGATTAGCTCCAAAGAGAAAAGATTTCATCACCTCTAAGACTTATTTTCTAATTCCGTCATGGGGTCATATGATCACCATTTTAAGAGCCATGGTGAGCACAATGGTTAGAATGCAGTATTGCAGGCTAATTCTGCTGACTGCCAGCTACCAGCAGTTCGGCAGTTCGATCCTGACCAGCTCAAGATTGACTCAGCCTTCTATCTTTCCAAGATTGGTAAAATGAGGAGCCGGATTGTTGGGTGCAATATGCTGACTCTATAAACCCCTTAGAGGATTTATGCCCCCGTGAAGCGGTATATAAGTCTAAATGCTATTGCTGTTGCTATTTGCAACCCTCCCAGCCAGCTTCCAGCAAACAAAATAAATGGGGAAGCCAGATTCACTTAACAACTGTGTTACTAACTTAACAGCTGCAGTGATTTAACAACTGTGGCAAGAAAAGGGCTAATATCGCTTAACCATCTTCTTGCTTAGCCAGCAAAACTTTAGGCTCAGTTGTGGTCGTAGGTCGAGGACTACACGTATCAGATTAGAGTCAGCTTTGCATTCATTTCTAAGTGCATTTAGTATTTGCATAATACTGCCATCCCTTGGAACGATTCATGATTCAAGAGATCGTTGGGTCATGCGGCACCTTCTGATTGCCACTGTCATGGAAACTTTAGCATAGAATTTGGAGAGCTTGACTCTGGATTGTGCTTCACCCCACACCTCAAACTACTTGGCAATGTCTACTTTCCAATAAATTTTGATCCAAAGCATTCCAGTCTCTATTTTTTATTTCCCTGTCTCTCTGACATTTGTACTGCTTGGACAAGATTGAATATGAATTATGATTTTATCCACTATCTATTTTTATCTCTTAGCTGTGTTGGAAAATGAGATCATTTCCAGTTCAAACTGCATCCAGCATTTCCCCAATCATTCCCCGCATCCAGATGAGAGCAATAGCAATAGCACTTAGACTTATATACTACTTCATAGTGCTTTACAGCCCTCTCTAAGCGGTTTTACAGAGTTCAGCATATTGCCCCCAACAATCTGGGTCCTCATTTTACCCACCTCGGAAGGATGGAAGGCTGAGTCGACCTTGAGCCAGTGAGATTTGAACAGCTGAACTGCTGAGCTAGCAGTAGCCTGCAGTGCTGCATTTAACCACTGGGCCATCTCGGCAAGCACATACACACACCGTTCACTTCAGTATTCCTTAGACTTATTGATTAAACATCAACGAATGTAAACAATAACAATAACAACAACAACAACAACAACAATAACAATATAATAGTGATACCCATTGTCATCGGGGCACTTGGTACCATGTCCAAGAATTTCACAAAACATATCAAGAAATTGCAGCTTCCTGCAATAACACCAGCGGAACTGCAAAAAACTGCGCTACTTGGAACATCATATATTTTAAGAAGATACTTGGTTGATACCGACCTTGGTTGATAACTAGCTGGCAGCAACCCGTATCAACCATTAGCACCAGTCAGTGGTATTTGTGACACTTTTTAAATGTTCAGTTGACTGAGTTTCATGTTTAATGAATAAAAGAGATAATAATAATAATAATAATAATAATAATAATAATAATAATAATAATAATAATAATAATAATAATAATAATAATAATAATAATAATAATAATAATAATTGCTTCCCCCCCATTCCGCTGTTGCCGGTCCCAAGCCCGGATGAGAAAGGAGGAGGGTTGGGGTCAGGTTGGCAACCTGGCCTCATAAAAAAAAAACTCGCCAACCCATATAACATGGTGAAACAAATGAAGAAAAATTCTATACCGCATCGGTTGTCATGCGTGTTAACAAGGGCCGCGACGGATGTTGAGGTCCCTGGACATCCGTCGACAAGTGGGCTACAAGTGGACCAGCCAACAAAACGAAAATACCAGGACTTAAAAATCGAAATCCAACGATTATGGCACAAACCAGCAGTGGTAATTCCAGTAGTGATTGGAACACTGGGTGCTATCCCAAAAGCACTGGAATTACATTTAAAACAGCTCAAAATTGACAAAATCACCATCAGTCAAATGCAGAAAGCCGCACTGCTTGGTTCCGCACATATACTTCGAAAATACATTACGACGTCCTAGGCCCCTGGGTGGGGCTCGACTAGTAATCAATGCCAAATCCGGCGAAACAACTGGCCGCTGTGATACAATTGTATAATAATAATAATAATAATAATAATAATAATAATAATAATAATAATAATAATAATAATAATAATAATAATAATAATAATAATAATAATAATTATAATTATAATTATAATTATAATTATTATAATTATAATTATAATTATAATTATAATTATAATTATAATTATAATTATAATTATAATTATAATTATAATTATAATTATAATTATAATTATAATTATAATTATAATAATGGCAAAAAGATAAAAGGCAGGGAAAATAAGGAAGAGGGGAAAGCATATGAGCTACAGGCAAGAATTTACATTCTCTTGATCAAAAGGCACAGCATTTTCCAGAGCAATGTTTCTCAAACTTGGTGACTTTAAAATGAGTGGATTTAAACTCCCAGAATTCCCTAGAATTGAGAGTCTACCCATCTTAAAGTTGCCAAGGTTGAGAAATCCTGTTCCAAACCCTCAGGAAACAATAGAGAGTTTGCATAAACAACCCTGAAGGAAGAGGCCTTCTTCAGTTCTTCCAGAGATGATAGATAGATAGATAGATAGATAGATAGATAGATAGATAGATAGATAGATAGATAGATAGATAGATAGATAGATAGATAGATAGATAGATAGATAGATGATAGATAGATAGATAGATAGATAGATAGATAGATAGATAGATAGATAGATAGATGATAGATAGATAGATATGGATGGATGGACAGTCAAATAGGAATAGAAAGGTAGACACCAGGTGATCCCTCTACTATTGAATATCTGGAGGAAAACAACTGAATGGATGGGGATTTTTATTATTTTTATTATTTTTCTTGCCTAGAGTAAAAATTGGCTCATAGACTAAAGACAGAATGTTATACTTGTTGTCAGTTCCTTATCATCTCTGAGCAACACTGCTTACTGGACCATATTTCCAAAAACGTTTAGAATGGCTTATTGCCAAATTTTAGGCTTAGCTCTGCTGCTAGATTAATGAAACTATTGCAAAGACTTGTCCCTCAGAGAAATTTGCAGGATCTGGTACTAAACAGCAGGGAATAAAAAGCAGGCAGAAAAAAATGGCATTCTTTAAAATTATTGTGTTTTGATTTTACAGGCATTACTGAGGTATTTGAACCATCCAACTCTCAGGCTGACTTCCCGACTTCTCAGCCAACAAGTGTCTCCTATTCTGGGAACACTTCTCCAGTTTCCTCTCAGTCATATGAAATCACTCCAATTTCAGCCACCACACCACCAAGGAGAGTGAGAGTGGACTTCAAGCAGAGGTCGCGTCCTCCAGTTACTAGCATGAATAAAGCTGTGACTCTTAGTAAGTAGATTGGCTAATTCACCATAGGAGAAGAACGGGTAGAGTCTGGGGGTGGAGTCAAGAGAGTAACCAGCCTAGAGTCATTACATTCCCATAAGCAGTCTAAGAAGAGCTGTGGTGGTGCAGTGGTTAGAATGCAGTATTGCAGGCTATTTCTGCTGCCTGCCGGCTGCCTGCAATTTGGCAGTTCAATTCTCACCAGGCTCAAGATTGACTAAGCTTTCTATCCTTCTGAGGTCAATAAAATGAGGACCCAGATTACTTGAGGCAATATACTGACTCTGTAAACCACTTGGAGAGGGCTGTAAAGCACTGTGAAGCAGTATATGTCTAAGTGCTATCGCTATTGCTAAGCTTAACCCATCTTGAATTCTGTTAACTCTTACATAGCACCAATTTAGTGCTGACCATTAGTTGACTAGATCCTTATATATAGGCATGAGCAATAAATCAACTTAACTAGATCTTAACATGTGGTCCTCATTCTTTATGATTGACATTGACTGACTGGTTACTCTCAAGTTGTTGTTAACTTTTACTGATAATGTGGATGGATTTTCCCCATGACAATCTATCCCTAACTTGGTCTTTTAACATCTCCCATCATCACTGTAGCTGAATCCACTCCCCTTGCTGGATCTTCTTTCCTTTCCTTCTAGCTTTCACAGTATCGGAGCTGTCTCTAAAGAGCTAGCTCTTTATGTCACGTGTCCAAAGTAGGATAATTTAAGTTCAATTCTGCTTCAGTACCAAAGCTCATAAGTATCCATGCTCTTCCTATCCTGCTTCTTCAAAATCCAATTTTCATTTCCATAAAGTATTGTTGTAAGGAATATCCTTCTGGGTTCAGTTCCAAGTGGGGAAAAAGACACTGGATTCATGGAAGTTGCTTGGAAAGAAGGTTTAATATGGTGGACAGGAGCACATGGCATAGGCCCCTGTACAGAAAAGATAGATTACATGCTTCCAGATGTGGGTAAAGAGAAAAAGGGAAGAAGAGATGCTGAGTTCCTTGTTTTATACTCTCTGTTGGGTCCCACCTCTTAGTTTCCTGTTCCTGTGTATATAATGCACTGATTGGTGGTCAGGCTCCCAGAAGGCCAAGCAGTGGCAACTCTATAGGCTTTTGTCTGTCCCAGGCTTGGCTGAATGAAAGGGCCTTGGGCAAATCCTAATATGGGTATGACTGAAGGAGATAATTCTTTGTTATGTAGAAGACTGTTGCTGGGCCCAGTCCTTAATGGCCCATTGACAAAAGTGGGGGCTTCTAAGAGGAGTCTTTTGTCTGCTTAAAAGCATGTTTCCAGGGATATTCTATAGAATATATTTTGCCTTTTAATATTTCTTAGGATATTTCATTTTTCTAGGAGAGGGGTGGGTGCTAACTTCCTACAGTATCACAAGGGAATACAAGGGAGTACCACAGAGAAGAGGGGGTCAACCAGGGGTGAAATCCAGCAGGTTCTAATAGGTTCTGGAGAACCAGTAGTGGAAATTTTGAGTAGTTTGGAGAACCGGTAGCAGAAATTTTGAGTAGTTCAGAGAACCGACAAATACCACCTCTGGGTGGCCCCCGAGTGGGGTGAGAATGGAGATTTTGCAATATCCTTCCCCCAGGAGTGGGGAGGGAATGGGGATTTTGCAGTATCCTTCCCCTGCCATGCCCACCAAGCCACACCACACCTACCAAGCCATGCCCACAGAACCAGTAGTAAAAAAAAATTGGATTTCACCACTGGGGTCAACCTATTCTCCAAAGCACCTAAAGGCAGAAGCAGCAGCAATGGATGGGAAATAATGAAGGAGAGAACCAACCTAGAATTAAAGAGAAATTTCCTGACAATTTAGAATAATTAACCAATGGAATGACTTGCCTCCAGAAGTTCAGAATTCTCCAACACTGGAAGTTTTTAAGAAGAGATTGGACAGCCATTTTTCTGAAATGGTATAGGGCCGTGGTGGCGAACCTATGGCACGCGTGCCACAGGTGGCACGCGGAGCCATAGCGGCCGGCACGCAAGGGTTGCCCACCGGCAAACCGGAAGTGCGAAAAAACGCACTTCCGGTTTGCCGGTGAGCTGTTTTTTGCACTCCGGAGGGTTCAGGGAAGCTCCCTGAAGCTCCGGAATGCAAAAAACTACAAAACGGACAAACCGGAAGTGCACTTTTCCGCACTTCCGGTTTGTCCGTTTTGTAGTTTTTTGCATTCCGGAGCTTCAGGGAGCTTCCCTGAACCCTCCGGAGTGCAAAAAACAGCACACCGGCAAACCGGAAGTGCGTTTTTTTCGCACTTCCGGTTTGCCGGTTTTGTCGTCCCAGGCTCCGGTAAGCCTTTGCGCGGGGGTGGGGGGGGGTGCGCATGCGCAGGGGGCAGCGGGGGGGGGTGTTGTGCGCATGCGTGGGGGGGAGGGAATGGGTGTGGGCATGCAAGCGCGCGCAAGCGCGCCCCCCCTTTTTGGCACGCGAGCCTAAAAAGGTTCGCCACCACTGGTATAGGGCAATGATGGCGAACCTTTTTTTCCTCGGGTGCCGAAAGCGCAAGCTTGAGCGCTATTGCGCATGTCTGCATGCCCACACCCATAATTCAATGCCCACGTGCACCGCCCCCTTGAGCATGCCCGCAAGACACCACCCCACTCCCCTGTTTCCCAACTTCCGGTGGGCCCAGTAGGCCTGTTTTTCGCCCTCCCCAGGCTCCAGAGGCTTTCTTGGCTCCTGGGGAGGGCGATAATGGCCTCCCCCACCCCCCAGAGGCCCTCCGGAGGACGAAAACTCTCTCCCAGAGCCTCCATGCAAGCCAAAAATCAGCTGGCCAGTGCACACATGCTCGCTGGAGCTGAGCTAGGGCAACAGCTCGCGTGCCAGCAGATATGGCTCCGCGTGCCACCTGTGGTACGCGTGCCATAGGTTCGCCATCACGGGTATAGGGTTTCCTGCTTGAGCAGGGGGTTGGACTAGAACAGGGCTGCCAAACTCCCAGCTCATGGGTCGGATCCGTCACCCGCTGGCCACGCCCATGCCCGGTTTAGCAAAAGGGGAAAAAGTCCCGATACGTCATGTGATGCCTCCATGCCGATGTGAGTTTGACACCCCTGGGCTAGAAGACCTCCAAGGTCCCTTCCAACTGTTATGCTGTTAATACCATGGCTTGTTTATCTTTGTAGGTCTAGACAACATCATGACGTTTGAGTATCATTTCCAAGGCCTTCATGGCTGCTCTACTAAGTGCTAGCCTGCAGCATATTTCTTGACTGCTTGTTCCTTTACTGTGGATGGTTGATCTTGATGGCTTCATTGTCAATTTTAAAGCTGCTTTTTGCACCTGTTGGCATTAGTTTAGTCTTCTTTAAGGAACCAGAAAAGATAGGGAAAGAATGAGGAGAAGAGCTGAATGGTGAAATGTTTGTGTTTGTGTTTGTATAGCTAGCAAAGCAGTGTTTTGTCATCCAACACTCAGAGCTCATTGTGTTCCTTTCAGCTCTTGTGGTTATGTGCACAGTGACAGGAGTCTCCGGATTGGTGGTTGCAGCCATTTGCTGGTACAGGTATGAATCTGACCTTCCCCCTTTTCATAGATTGTTTCTCCATTATTATAATGATCATTATTCTCATGTTTGAGATGGGGGAAACTCTGCCCATGCTCAGTAAATTCCTTTATTCCTTATTTTCCCCATTGCTGAAGGTGGACTGGGCTGCAGATTTAATGATCTATGAATCAGGAAAATGAGAACAATGCGTTGGAGTTATTCATATTTTTGTTGTTGTTGCTGCATTTCACGGAAAACATCTATGATTCATTTGCAGGCTTCAGAAAGAAGTACGTTTGGCTCAAAAGATGGCATACACAGCTACTCGGGGGAACCAGTACCGATACCATCAACCCAGTGCAGTATGTTGGCTTTGCAAAATGGAATTTGTTCATGAAAGATGAAGACCTTGCTTATAGGGCATGTTAAACTGTGTAGCATGTTGTGTGAAGCCAGCCTTTATGGTTTGGAAATCATAGTTCACGTTGCATCGTATGAACTCAACCAAATGGGACTTAGTAGATTGTGTTCAATGGAATAGAGAGGAGGAGGAGGAGGGGGGGAGGAGAAGGGGGAGGAGAAGGAGGGGGAGGATGATATTCTAGTAGTCATTGCTTTCTCATAGTTTTATTAATTTATAATATAACATACAAAAAGAATACAAAAGCAAATATTAGGAAAATTGAGGAAGGAAAAAGGGAAGTGGATAATGGGTAAGGTGACCAGACGTCCCGCTTTTGGCGGGACAGACACGCTTTTCAAGCGTGTGTCCCGCATCCCGCATTCTTTTCAAAAAGTCCCGCTTTTTTGAAAAGAATGCCGAAACAGCGGGACGTCTGGTCACCTTAGCCCGGGAAGCACAAAAGAGAGGTACCGGAAGCAAGTCGGGCAAAGGCAAAGCGGAATTTCAACAAGCCGGCTGCCTGCTGGGAAGAGGGGGAAGGGAGGCTGCTCCTCCTCTCCTTCCCCCGCCCCATCCCTAGCCTCGCCCTCGGAGGCGCCGCTGCTGTTGGGATGCTGCTGTTGGGAGGGGTGAGGGACGAGGAGCCGTCGTGGGTTTGAGCTCACGAGCGGCCCCTCCGGCGGCGCAAACAGCCCTTCCTCGTCCCCCTCCCCTTCCTTCCCCCTGTCGCCTCGCTGCCGCCGTTGCCCTGGGGCCGGGCGGGCGACCGGGAGACCGCGGCGCTTGGATGCCTGGAGCTCGTGACAGGTAAGCTGCCGGCTGCCTCCTTTCCCCGTCTCCCGCCTCCCGTTCGTTGCTTGCCAGCCCGGCCCCAGGACAGCTCCCGAAGGGGAGGCTGGAGGCGAGGAAAGGCCTCCCGAAGGGGAGGCGGGCTCCCGAAGGGCTGCCGGCTCCCGAAGGGGAGGCGGGAGGCCTTTCCTCGCCTCCCGCCTCCCCTTCGGGAGCCGGCATCCCTTCGGGAGCCCGCCTCCCCTTCGGGAGGCCTTTCCTCGCCTCCCGCCTCCCCTTCGGCCGGGCTGGCAAGCAATGAACGGGAGGCGGGAGGCGGGGAAAGGAGGCAGCCGGCAGCTTACCTGTCGCGAGCTCCAGGCATCCAAGCGCCCTCCCGCCTCCACCACCCCCCCTGGACGCCGACATTTGCTGTTTTGCCCTTTGCGCATGCGCAGCGTTCTGCGCATGCGCAGAGGGCAAAACAAATGGCGGCGCCCAGGCGGGCCCGCCCCCGTCCCGCTTAAAAAAAAAATCTGGTCACTTTAATAATGGGGGAAAGCAAGGGGAAAAGAAAAAAAAGGAGGGATTGACTTCTGACTCCTTTGGTACAGTAAAATAAGGCATTAAGATTATAATAATAGATACTAGCCATTTCTATAACAACAAATCTATCTAATTGGTAAAACCCCAAAATCAAAGTTTCCAGAGGATATTCTAGTGGTCATGATGACAGTTGGATAATGTCCCAGAGATCAGAGTTAGGTTGAATTGGTGTTATTGCCTACATGGCTCCAAAAATCAGGAAAGACATATTGAGACTCTTCTAAATATTTTTCTTTACTGTGCCTCGCCTATAGACAGAAATCTTGTCAAACTATAGCAGGCTACTTGCACCTCAAGACATACCTTATATTCTGGGAAGTGTTAAGGAGGAGCTGTTTTCACCCTTTTCCTCCATCACAAACTATTTAAATTGCATTTTCTGTTGATTGCTACTCTGGAATGCACGCCCTCCCTCCAGGGAATTCGGACCCACATTCCATCAAAACTGTCTTGCCTGTGGGCTTTCAAAAGAGACACTGGGTTGGTGGAAGATGCTGGAGTAGATGATTTTCCTGATCTCATGAGGCTCTCCTTTAATCATCTTCTGTTCCTCTTTCTCAGTATATGGATTCCAGGCTAGCACAGTCTTGTCAAGTTCACCACTATCAGCATCGGAAGAAACTTCTTACTGGTGAGGAGTAAGTGTTCTTCTCTAGAACTTTCCCTGGAGGTGGGAGGGCGCGAGAACGGTGGCAAATCCCAGAATTGGAAAGACTATGGCTCCTTGGAAGAGGACATTACGGGAGAGCAGAACTTTCATCTCTCTTATCTCAAGAGAAAAGATCTCTAGGTTGGGGATATCTTTAAAACATTTGTTTTCCAGAGCTGGGAAACAGATCTCCCAACACTGAACAGACAAACACTTGATCACTTAGGAGACACTTAACTTCAGGAGGAATTAACTATTTCTGATAGGATTTACTAAATTCAGGGGTGAAATCCAGCAGGTTCTGGAGAACCGGCAGCGGAAATTTTGAGTAGTTCGGAGAACCGGCAAATACCACCTCTGGCTGGCCCCAGAGTGGGGTGGGAATGAAGATTTTGCAATATCCTTCCCCCAGGAGTGGGGAGGGAATGGGGACTTTGCAGTATCCTTCCCCTGCCCACGCCCGCCACGCCATGCCCACCAAGCCACGCCCACAGAACCAGTAGTAAAAAAAATTGGATTTCCCCACTGACTGACTGACTGACTGACTGACTTACTTACTTAGTTACTTTGTAGGCGACTGTCAAACCATAGGTGAGAAAATATTATAACATGTGTTTGCACAAGGGTGCACACTCCATCACACACAAATCTCCATGCACACCGAAGATAAGATATTAAAAACCCTCAAGCATCGTTTTCTCATCACAGACAATATGTTCACCCCCTACCCTGTCATCCTTCACTATCTTTGACCTAGAATAGTATATAGCCAGTGTGCAATACTTAATTACATGGTGTGAAATTTATACATTTGTTTTAAGATTTGATATGTTTAAGAAAGTGAAAAAATTAAAAGCAGCATAAATTGGAACAGTTTTTTTTTAAAAAAAAACCTCCTATTCTTGGTAGGAGCTTCTTTGTTATACTGCTTCCTAATCAATGTTTATATAAAAAGTGATTTTACTTGAATCAGCTCCTGCTCTCGTGATCTCGATAAAAAGAGCTTCATTCAGCCTTCCTGTGAAATTGACTTCTTAGTCTGGTCTACCTGATGAAGCTAACCGATGAGGACTCTATGATCTCTTTAACATCCCATCCCTTTATCTTGTGTCCTTCTCCCCAGGAGACAATCTCCCAAAACAACGGAGCAGAACCCTACAGAATCAGAGAGTGAAAGTGGAGACTACACTGTATATGAATGTCCTGGATTGGCCCCGGTATGTATGTATGGATGGATGGATGTACAGGTAGTCCTTGACTTACAACCGCTCCTGTAGTGACGGTTTGAAATGACAACAGCACCGGAAAAAGTGACTTATGAACGCTTTTCACACTTACGACCACTACAGCATCCCCATGGTCATGTGATCAAAGATAAGTCAATGGGGAAGCCAGATCCACTTAACCAACCATGTTGTTAACTTAATAACTGCTGAGATTCACTTAACAACTGTATCAAGAAAGGTAGTAAAATGGGGCAAAATTCACTTAACAATAGAAATGTTGGGCACAATTGTGGTTGTAAGTCAAGGATTACCTGTATTTGCAATAATGAGAAGGGGTATACAAAGATAGTAAATATATAAATTATCCCTTTTAATGGCTTTAGTTCAGCAAGACAATATTCTACTAATTTGAGTGAATAAGCAAGGCCCATATTTTACAATCTAGCATAATCTAGATAAGAGGTAACAACAAAGCCTCAGGTGTGCTGCTAAACAATAACAACAGGAGTTGAGACACAACTTTGCAAACAGTTCTTAGCCAAATTGCTCAATAAAAGCAGTCAATGTGCTTCTGAGGCTACCCTTCACGCAATTTGATCGGCATTATTTTGATGAGTTTTTATGTTTTAAACTGCTCTGGAGGCCTTACATCTAACATGCACAAAAGCCACTAGGATGACTTTCAAGAGAATAATTATACTGGACTGAATTTTTCTTTGAAAAATGCTAGTAATGTGTTAACTTTTATCGTAGTCCTTTTGAAATTGTTGGGATATATATTTTGCATTGACCACTTAACACACTCCAGGCCCCAGCTTCTCCTACCCCCAATCCATACCTTTAGGCACAGCCAAGAAACTATTCCTAGTTATAATAAGGCAATAAACCACCATTCGTCCACCCTTCCATTCAGCCTTCAGAAGTTGTGGGCGCGTCATCACTGGGGGGGAGGGGTTAAGAAGAGACTGGACAGTCACTTGTCTGAAATGATAGGATCTCCTGCTCAAGCAGGGAGCTGGACTAGAAGACCTCCAAGGTCCCTTCCAGCTCTATTCTGATTCTGATTCATTCGTCCACCCTTCCCCTACCTATTTCTACTGACAAAGGGAATTGTGCAGCAAATGTCCAAATGAAGTTGGAGACCCTGACACGAACTTGTAGTTTTATATAAATAGATATATTTTACATTTATATTTACAGCAGACAAGATAATCAGGAACACAGGAACATCATGAGGTAAATCTAAATAGCATACAGAGCACACAGAAGAAAAAGGCGGGGGAAAAGGGGAAATCCCCTGTATATTTTTGGGGATAAAGATCCTTTGCCTTTTAAGCAGTGTAATAGTAGATAGCTATATACCCATGATGGCGAACCTATGGCATGCATGCCCGAAGTGGCACGTGGAGCCATGTCGCCTGGCACGCGCGGTATTGCCCGTTCCTCTTCCGGTTTTCTGGCACGCATGCATGCGCGATGATCAGCTTGCCTTCATGCGTGTGGAGGTGCCGGAAACTGGAAGAGCTGATCTTCTGTTTTCCTGTGTGAGCATGCGCGCTGGCCAGCTGATTGTCATGCGCGCATGCGCACATGCACCCCAGAAACCAGAAGACTAGCCGAAACCAGAAGTTCATTTTTGGCCGCGCGCATGCGCCCTGGGCAGCTCCTCTTCCGAGTTGTGGCCCCGATGAGCGAGCACGCTCCCTTTTCAGCACTCGTTACCGAAAAGGTTCGCCATCACTGCTATATTCAGAGATAGCTGCGGTTCTATAGGAATTAATTGAATATACCAAAACAGTTAATATGTATAGGTGGACAACCTTTTTCTAGGTATAGCCAGGCCTTGGTAAAAAAATATTTTAAGCCTTTGGGATAGTGGGAAGCACTATCATGTGAAAGCAGTAATGACACAATGTTTGATTCTCTTTTAGTATTTTCCCTTTCCCTTTTAGTAAAATAGAAGCACTAAATCACACCTGTTTTTCTGATTACTTTACAAATGGGGGTGGGGGCGGGGGAAAGCCCTTGTAATTGGACAGTTGGCCACCAGTTTCAATAGCTGGATTATAGATGGCCCCAGGGAATGGAAAAAAGAGGCTGGGGATATCTTGTCTGTGAATCACAGGTTGTGGAGCTGGAGGTTATATGCTAAAATGAGTTATTCTGTACCTAAGTGAAACTAGACCCACCTCTCTGAGCTGAAGTTAGCTTTGATGCTGAAACTTTGCTAAATGGGTTAGGAGGTGAACTTTTTTCCCCTTCTAAAATTCATATAGCCAACTTATAAGCACAACTCTGGGCAGCTCACAACTAGTTCACAGAGACAAAAACATAAGAATTAAAAACAACAACCCTAAAATTGGACAAAGATGAAGTTAAAAATAATCCAATACAAAAAGTTACTCTGGTATAGCTAATAATCCCACAATACAAACACACCTAGTCCCAAAGGTGCTTTTTCAAGAGGCAACTGGACTTTGTTTCTCCTTGAAGACATTTCGCTTCTCATCCAAGAAGCTTCCTCAGTTCAGCTTCTTTGGAGGAGAAGCGAAAAATCTTCCAAGGAAAAACAAAGGAAGTCCAGTTGCCTCTTGAAAAAGCACCTTTTGGACGACCATGACCTAGATCAGGGGTCGCCAACCTTTCGGACCTCAGGGACCACTAAATTCATAATTTGAAATCCCGCGGACCACTAATATGAATTTTTAAAAAGATAAATAGTATTTAGTGCAATATAAAAAATGCAAATAATTTTTCTGCGGACCACCAAAATTTTCTCGTGGACCACCTGTGGTCTGCAGAGCACCGGCTGGTGACCGCTGACCTAGATGGCTGAAAATATCCATAGACACAAACACACGTATTTTGGGCTCCCCTAGCATCCCAGTATTATAATGCCTGGGTAGAAAACCAGGTTTTAGTAACCTTCAGAAGGCCAAAAAAGACCCTCTTAATCTCAGGGAGGAGGCTGTTCCATAAGGACTATTTAATCTTAAGTAGCTCCCATCTACTTTGATACATGGGGAAGGTGTAGACCTAATTGATTTCTGGCTGGAGAGTGGAGAGTTCTAAAGCGATGATAAAAATGCCCAAGATAAGATTCTTGCCTACTGCATCAAGTAGCCATTGATTGATTAGATATATTAAGGCGACGTAGATATATAAGGCGACGTAGTATAAAAAACAAACCATACATTAAAAAGACGTAGAAACCCCCCCACACATGTAACAATAATCAGATACATAAATGCACAATAGAATGGAATGGAATGGAATGGAATGGAATAGAATAGAATAGAATAGAATTCTTTATTGGCCAAGTGTGATTGGACACACAAGGAATTTGTCTTTGGTGCATATGCTCTCAGTGTACATAAAAGAAAAGATACATTTGTCAAGAATCATGAAGTACAACACTTAATGATTGTCATAGGGTACAAATAAGCAATCAGGAAACAATCAATATTAATATAAATTGTAAGGATACAAGCAACAAGTTACTGTCCTGCAGTCATAAGTGGGAGGAGATGGGTGATAGGAACGATGAGAAGACTAATAGTAATAGTAATGCAGCCTTAGTGAATAGTTTGACAGTGGTGAGGGAATTATTTGTTTAGCAGGGTGATGGCGTTCGGGGGAAAAACTGTTCTTGTGTCTAGTTGTCTTGGTGTGCAGTGCTCTATAGCGTCATTTTGAGGTTAGGAGTTGAAATAATGTATGTCCAGGATGAAGACGTGACTAGTATACAATAAAACAACTAAAAGGGGACTCAGAATTAAACCATGTGAGGAGAGAAAGGGGTGAAGCTCAGAACCAGCTCTGTGCATGGCAGGAGGAGGAGGAGGAGGAGGAGGAGGAGGAGGAGGAGGAGGAGGAGGAGGAGGAGGAGGAGGAGGAGGAGGAGGAGGAGGAGGAGGAGGAGGAGTCCTTTGAGTTGAACTCAACTCCTACTGATTGCATGCAATCTCTGGCCAATAGTAATGGAGTGGTTCGCCCCTGGGGTTTTTTCTTGGTTTTTCTGTTTTTAAACTTCCAAGTCTGGTCTGGTCATCTCCATCTTAATAGTCCCATTGAGTAACCAACCACATGTATCCATCTGAGGGGTGTTTAAAACTGGAGAACAAGTAAGGAGATTAAAGGAAGAGATAGGAATCCAGAAATATTTCATATTTGCATATGCAGACAAAGTTCTAGCTTCAAGTCTCACCTCCAGGTTTGGGTGGACTTTGGCTGAGATGTCTTCAGCGACGCCTCTCTTTGAGTGGTCACTGACGTCACTTCCTCCTCACAAAGGAAGTGGTTCCTTTCCTTCATTCATTCTGGTTTGCTTCCTAGCAACTGCAAAGCAAAACATTGACATGGTTTCAAGGGCAAGTGTCCAACCGTCCCAATCAGGTTCTATACATGAGGTTTCAGCACCTACCCAATGCCCCTTCCTCCTCCTCTTTTCCCCACAACAACAACCCTATGAGGTAGGTTGGGCTGATCTCACTGCTTTCAAAGGGACATGTTCAAACATGTACTTTGCCTATCTGGTGATGGAGATGGCAATGGACCGTAATAGACATTGACCCCTAGTCTTGCATTCCCCCCCCCTTTTAAAAGAAGGCTTTGACTAATTTAGTGTTTTCTTCTCTTTTCAGAGTGGAGAAATGGAGATCCACAACCCCCTCTTTGACACCTCCACCCTCCACCGATGTCCCCCCTAATTACCCTCCTGTTTTTCTTCCTTCCTTCATCTTATCTTGTCATCTTCTGGATCCACGTAGGAAAAGATTCAAACTTACAAACACATACACACACACCCCGCAAGGTGCCATCTGTTCGTCCTCTTCCTTTGAGGGAAGATCATATCCATCCCACCTATTCCTATATCCTCTTAGGCTAATACTATGGGAATGCTGTCAGGCTTATAGGAGATTTTTTCCTATCATAGCTTTGCTTCAGTTGAAGGTCTTCTGACAATGAACTTTTATCCTGGAAGTTCCTATGATCGTTTGGAGATCTTGATTCCAAGCTCTCCTGATGCCATCAACTCTTGAACTGGAAGGGTTTATTATTGTATCCAATCTAGCTGTGGAGATTTAAGGAGCAGAAGACTTCATTTGTCATGTACAAAAAGAAAACGGAGAGGCAGGAGGTTGTGAGTTCGATCCTAGGTAGAGGCAGATGTAGGGTCTCCTGCTTGGGCAGGGGGTTGGACTAGATGACCTGCAAGGTCCCTTCCAACTCTGTTAGTCTGTTAAGGTCTAACATTGACCCAAAGCATTTTGTTCATCCCTTCCCTGGATTTGCTACATTTTCATGATGATAACTTAAGTCTCCTGTCTCGCTTTGCTCCATGGTTGGAAGAAGCCCTTGTCCCACCCCGACCACATAAGTCATTTGGGTGCTGTTGCTGGATAGATGTCATTTTAAATGGGGGGGTGGAAATCACATACTTCTATTTGAGGCCACCTGTCAAGCCATCAGGGAGATCAGGAGAATCGGGCAGTTCAAAGGAGTATAAAGATTTAATGCAAGCTTAAGTTCTCGAGAAAAATCTGGCCAAGTGACCATTAAGGGAATGTGCAGAAGTTAAGAAAGGAATTCAAGGTGGGTTGGACTTAGATGTCTTGCAGGCACGAAGAGACTCCGTGACCTATGACGGTTTGACCCTCCCTCGGCCTCAGCCTGGCCATCTCCTACACCACTACTCCTTCTAGATGAGTTTTTAGCTTGCAAGTTCAACACAACTGGGGCTAGGGACCTGATGGTTTTTATTTATGTATGTATTTATAAAACCCATGCTGTTGTTTTTAAGAGTCTTAAAAGCGATGAATAATGCTAAAATATTCCATTGCAACCCAGCGGCCAAAACGTACGAGAAGCAAGGTCTAAGGGAGATTCGCCATTCCTGAAGTTCTCTCCACCCATCCTTGAGCCAGCTGAAAACGATGTTGTTTTTCCTTTCCTCGTATTTTTCTCCTCTTCAACAATTTGACAATCACAGAGTGAGGCGGGCAGATGCCCTGTGCGGATTGGATATCATGCACTCTTAATATAATAACATGCGTAGCCATCCAAATCTTGTTTGTTTATGGCTTCCTCTGCGGGACCTGACTTATCTTAGATGTTGGAGTCCATCGATCACAAGACCAAGAGATCACACAAGTTTTCTTCACTTGGATGATTTTTCATAGGTGGATTTGTTTTGGGGGTTGTATAAAGCTGGGGTCTCCAACCTTGGCAACCTTCCAAAGCTGGCTGAGGAACTCTGGGAGTTGAAGTCCACAAGTCTTAAAGTTGCCAAGGTTGGAGACCCCTGGTATAAAGGAAAGAGAGGGAACAGCAATAAGATGTTTCTGTAGAGGGTTTCTCTTTCGGGACTGCAAACAAACTCCCAAAAGTTTGTTAGGGACAAGATGCTCATTGAATATCGCCCCATCCCATCCCCAACACATAGACCCAATCTCTCCCATTGTGTGTCAATGTGCTGTTTTCTTCCTATTATTTTTCATCTACTGAAATCAGTGGCCAAGTCAAAAGGAGGATTTGGAGGAATCAAAAACACTGAAATACCATATTTTTCGGAGTATAAGACACACCGGAGTATAAGAAGCACCTTAGTTTTGGGAGAGGAAAATAGGGAAAAAAATCTACCTTCCAGGTCTGGCTAGCGCCCTTACTCTGGTCAGCTTCAGCACATTATTTTATCCCCTGGTTAGGGCTGAAAAAACCTTTTTTGGAAGGAGTAGCAATGAAAACAAGCCTGCAAGCAGGGAAGAGCTGAGAAGATCGTTAGCACCTCGTTAGGGCTGGGGAAAAAAGCTTCAAAAAAGCTACATTCGGAGTATAAGACACATCCAAATTTTCAGCCTCTTTTGGGGGGGGAAAGGTGCATCTTATACTCCGAAAAATACGGTAACTTTTTTTTTTAACATATTCATGTTTCTGCTTTGAAACAATCCTTTGATTGTTTCAAATTCATACTTCGGATGTGTAAGTCCTGGGGCAATTGATTTCCTTTCCTCTTGTTTAGAAAGCAGCTCTCATTTGCATGAACAGCTCCTTATGAGACTCCCCACAGGCAGGTGCTTTGCGGTCCCTGCCTCACTTTGTTGCAACTTTGTGAGCATCAGGAACATAGCACTTCAGGTACCCTAGATCAGTGGTCCCCAACCTTTTTGGCTTGATGGCTCAGCGGAGGAGAGAGGATGGTTCCGCGTGAGCAACAGGCGCACACGTCCAGCTCCATTTGCACATGCGGCGGGTGCAAACGCAAAGGGAGCCCTACCTGTGAGGACGAGTGCCTGTTGCTGGTGCAAATGGAGCCGCGTGCGCTCGTCCATTGCTTGTGTAGCCCGGTTCCAAATGGGATGCAGCCCGGTAACGGGCCGCGACCTGGGAGTTGGGGACCCCTGCCTTAGATGATATAGTATCAGATATTATAGTATATTTTTCATCCCCAAAGTCCTAAATGGCGCTTGAGCGGTTTGTTTAAATAGGTTGTGCTTCGACATGTGTTGATGCTCAATTGGTCACCTTCCCTTCAACTTGTGTATTATGTTGAACCTTGATCAATCAAGGAGAGCTGCACTATCACCCCACAGCTGCCCCAGTGCAGCAGTGGTGGGTTGCTACCGGTTCGACCCGGTTCAGCGAACCGGTGGCGGCGGTGGCAGGAGGCTCCGCCCACCCGCCCGGACGTCATAAAAAAATGCTCTGCGCATGCGCAGAAGTGTTACGCATGCACGTGCTCCTGTTCCTAAACCGGTAGCAAAGGTAAGGTGAACCTGCTACTGCCGTGCAGGCATGAAATCGGCTCATCTCCTGGTGGGTTGCATGCATGTCACAGATCTCTCTTCCATGTGTGCAAACGTACACAAGTGTATGCATGGAATGCAAAACTGCTGGGTACCTTGCATGGCCTCTACATACAACACTTCAATGTGCGCAGGTGTACACACACACACACACACACGCCTGTGTCAGGTTCCAGTTGAATTCCCCCTCCAAGCTAATGTGCAAATGTAGAAAAGCCGTTCTATATTAGAGAAGCATGGGCCTATTTTTGAGAAGCAGTGTGATCATGTGTCCTAGTGGGAATCCTCATAACCGTAGCATGTTTCTTCCTGTCTTAAAAAAAAGGCCTTCCCTTCCCTGAGAGAAAGGGGAATATACAAGACCTTCTAATTTGCTACTTTAAACAACAGCATTGTAGTCTTATACCTGTCTTGTGAATGGGCGCAGCATTTCTCCTTCCTGCTCCACTAAATTTGAAGTAGTCTACCTAGATTGTGTGCGCAGACATGGGCACACCATATACATTCAGTGTTGCAGACAAACTTGTTTTGGAGTTTTTATTCCTCATTCTTACAGAACTAAGCCATATTGTGGGGAGGTGCGGGGGGGGGGGGATAGGAAATTCATTTGCAAATGAGGAATAGCTGTTATTCTAGATGCAGGCAGGTCTGGCAATTTTGGATCCTCTAGATCTGCGTTTCTCAACCTTAGCAACTGATGGGTGGACTTCAACTCCCAGAATTCCTCAGCCAGGCTGGGGAATTCTGGGAGTTGAAGTCCACCCACCTGTTGCCAAAGTTGAGAAACAGTGTTTTACACACATCCTCTTCATCAGCAAATGGGCATGGCTGGATGGGGAATTCTGGAAGTTGAAGTCCACACATCTTAAAGTTACCAAGTTTGAAAAACACTGGTTTGGGCCTTTAAAGGTCTTTTTCACCAGGAAATTCACTTGTAAGTTAAATTTGCCTTAAAGGGGGGGGAATAGGATGTTCCCCTTTAATTTTGGCTTAATGTAGAATTGCTGGAACTAAACTGCAAAAATTTGCATGCCTACTGGAAGACATGCCGAGAGTGGGATGCAATTAGGGAGCCGAGGTGGCGCAGTGGTTAAAGTGCAGCACTGCAACCTACTTCAGCTGACTGCTAGTTCAGCAGTTCAGCTGTTCAAATCTCACCAGGCTCAAGGTTGACTCAGCCTTCCATCCTTCCAAGGTGGGTAAAATGAGGAGCCAGATTGTTGGGGGTAATATGCTGAACTCTGTAAACCGCTTAGAGAGGGCTGTAAAGCACTATGAAGCGGTATATAAGTCTAAGTGCTATTGCTATTACTATAAGACAGAAAACCTCTCTTTGCTGTGTTCATTTGAATTGAGCAGCACAGATTCCATACGTTATGTGAACCGTTACCGTTCTTAAAGCCTAATGTGTGGCTTTGTGTAATCCTAACCCATTGGGTTTTGCTCAAGAAACCATGATGAGACAAAGCACAGCTTAGCACATTTTGCAACTGAATGGAGTTGAACTAATAGCAATAATTTTACAAAGTGTTTCTGTTGCTGGTATCAATGATTATGATATTGGTTGAGGTTTTATTCCTCTCATTGAGGGAGAAATGCAGGGGGTTGTCTGCCACAAGGGTGCCCAAAATTGGTGTAGAATGGCAGAGGAGGCAGCAGATGGGAGAAAACTACCACCCAATGTCATCTATTTCAATTTATCAAGTCCTGCTTGGACTCATCCAAGCTGGCAAAGAATTGGCCTGTGCGGACAGTGGGGATTAAAGGCGGTCTTCCTGGTTAAAGGCACATCTATCATGGAATAGATCAGAGGTGGGTTCCTCCCGGTTCAGACCGGTTTGCCCGAACAGGTAGCGACCCGCTGATGACGTCACGATGACGTCACCGAACTGGATCGGATGGTGCCAGTCTGTGGGCGCCGCCATCTTTTTTTTTAAAAAATGTTTTTAATTTATTTTTTCAAATTTTTTTCTTTTTCCTTTTTTCTTCTGCGCATGGGCAGAAGCCGAGTTTCCGGCACTGCGCATGCGTCGCCATTTTGTTTTTGGCTTTTTTATTTTAAAAAATGGGTTTTTTGCACTGTGCGCGCACGCGGCCACGAGGCACTGGAAGAAGCAAACCAGCCGCGAGGTAAATTGGAACCCACCCCTGGAATAGATCTACTGAAAATGCCCCACGGGTTGATGGAAGTCGTAGTCCAGCCAATCTAAGAAGCATCGTCTTGAAGGAAGGGTGGAGAGGTTTCCTGGATAAAGGTGCATCTTTAAGACTTGCTGGGTAATTAAATCATTCGGTCATTGGGTAGAATATGGAAATAAAAGGCAACTAAGACCATTCAGGGGAGAGCATAGAAGGTAAATAGCCAATATTGGCTCTCAGTAGGAAGTCACAATAAAATGGCAGGAATTATGTGTAGGTTAATTGTATGTGTATACTTTTGTATTAAGAAGCTCAGCTGAACCTGATAGATCACAGTTCTGAGTAAATTTAGTAGGAATGCAAAGTTTTGGGGATCTTTGAGGGACTAGAAGACCTCCAAGGTCCCTTCCAACTCTGTTATTCTATTAAATTGTAAGAGAATGATTGGCCTGAAGTCATCCAGGAAGCCTTGTGGCTAAAAGGGAACTAGAATCTGGATCTCCATACTTTTAGCTCAATGCCTTCACCATGTTGGCTAATTTAACTTAATGGAAATATAATTAATATGAAATTTAAAAATGATTATTTTGGAGACCTGAGGAGATACCTTAATAAATGTAGCCAATATGGAGTTACTAGAAAGTTATGGTTGACTTCTTTTCCATCTCTTAAAACATCCAGTCTCTTAGATGAGGAGGTTTGATGGCTCTTCATTCAGGAACATGTGTGCATAAATATTTGCATGTGAAGAAAAGGTCCTCCTACTACAGGGAACCATTTTTCAGCAGCCAAAGTGCAGATAAACTCTGATCACACATGGGCTGTGTTTGTATGTCGTGTCAAACTGGAATCCTATCTTGGGGATGAATTTAATTGCCTTGCCTCGGCATTTCCTGCATTAAACCGACTACACAGGCTTCCTCTGAAGTTAATGTTAGCTTCTGTCTACTCCAGAACAAGCCAGAGTTGGAAGCTGAGAAGACAAATGCACAAAATGATCATATCAGCTACTCCGAAATTCTGGTTTAGCATAATTAAGCCATGACAAAACAAAACAAATTATGCCCTCGCATGATATCCCAAACTACCGGTAGCTTATTGTGGTTTGCAGACTATAACATATACTTTTAGTGTGTTGTGCCAAACCAAACAATTGTAATTTTTTTTCCAACAAACTGCAGTTAAATAAACCATGACATAGCACAATTTGTCAGGCAGTTACATTATTCTATTGTTTCTTGGGGGGTAGGGAAACTAATGCTTACTGTGGTTGTATTTAAAATCAGCAAAGAGCAAATTATTGCTAAAAGCATTCAGGAGTTTGAGCCTCCATCAATAGGTAGCCTAGACAAACTTGAAGAGCTATCTTGCATGTGATCCTTTGGAGTTGTTACAAGGATGGTCTTATTTTCTCCTTTTTTTAAAAAAATAATTTTTATTGAGTTATTTACATTTAAAAACAACAACAAAAAAGGCACATATACAAACAATAGACAAAATAAAACAAAACAATACAATACCATACAACTACACTACATAACCTCTAGGGTTATAATACAACAACTTATACCGACAGTAAATTCATGCTTATGTAATCTTTTTCATTAACATATTTAATTATTATTCATTGATATAATTATATAATTATGAGCCGAGGTGGCGCAGTGGTTAGAGTGCAGCACTGCAGGCTACTTCAGCTGACTGCTAGCTGCAGTTCGGCTGTTCAAATCTCACCGGCTGAAGGTTGACTCAGCCTTCCATCCTTCTGAGGTCGGTAAAATGAGGACCCAGGTTGTTGGGGGACAATAGGCTGACTCTGTAAACTGCTTAGAGAGGGCTGTAAAGCACTATGAAGCGGTATATAAGTCTAAGTGCTATTGCTATTCCATTTTAACATAGTTAAGAATCATCATATTTTATTTATTTATTTATTTATTTATATACCGCCTCATAGTGCAAGCACTCTCTAAGCGGTTTACACCATTAAGCAATGTATATATTTACATTGCCCCCAACAATCTGGGTCCTCATTTTACCTACCTCGGAAGGATGGAAGGCTGAGTCAACCCTGAGCCAGTGAGATTTGAACAGCTGAACTCAAATGATCAGAGTCAGCTAAAGTAGCCTGCAGTACTGCTCTCTAACCGCTGCGCCACCTCTGCTCATTTAATTTAACTTATTTAATTTAATTTAATTTAACTTATTTAACTTATTTAACTCATTTAATTTAATTTAACATTATTAAGTTAATTATTTACTGATTTATAAAATAAGGATGGTCTTATTTTCATTTGTAAAATGCTGGGGAGAGAAGACAATCCAGCACTCAACTTTCACCTATCCATTTATTTATTAAATTTATACCCTGTCCAATCTTGGGACAACTCAGAAGTAAAAACATGTTTTCCAAAAATACAACAAGAGACAAAAACAATTTTAAAAAATGGCAAGAACTTGACAAGAAAGGGGGGGGGAGGAAACAAATGTACAAAATCCAAGAGGACTTCCTTCCTTTATACTCACCAAAGAGTATAGAAGCCAGGTCTTCTTCAAGAGCAAGATCTTCAAGATGTCTTCATCACATCAGATTTCTATTTAAGAACATATCCATGGTTAGTTTAGTGTTTAGTGCTGGTTCAGGGAGCCTTTATCTCTTCCTCTCTGCTTTAGACTATTGCAACTCTGGACAAATGTCCCAATCTTCTGATGCCAGTCCCACCTTTTAAAGAAAGTGGGCTCAGGTAGAGTTCAGAGCAAAATTCTTCATTGTTTCTCAACATCTATGCATGCTGGTTGGGAATTCTGGGAGTTGGAGTCCACACATCTTAGGGTTGCCAAGCTTGAGAAAGTTTAAGTTTAAGTTTAAGTTTAATTAAATTTATATACCGCCCTTCTCCAGGGGACTCAGGGCGGTGAACAGCCAAGTAAAAAAACATTAAAATACATTTAAGCCAAGTAAAAAACATTAAAATACATTTAAAATAAAATATTCAATGTGGCCCTAATTTAATACAATTAAAATTTAGTAAAATCTTAAAATTTTAAAATCCCCAAAAACTTTTTCACGCCAGCCTGGCTTGATAAAAATCAAAGAAAGACTGCTGTAGAGTATTTCTCCTGTTTGAATAATAAAAAATGGGTGGGTATGTCCCTCTCCTTTTTTCGACCTCTGGATCTCCCTCCAATTGTACTGCCAAATTTCAAAGACAGGACAACTAAATTCAGTGATGCCTTTTCCTGATATTTTAAGAACCTACCATGTGTCTACGAAGATACTCAATCATCCAGGGCGTGGTTGTCCCAAAGGTGCTTTTCCAAAGAGCAACTGGACTTTTTTCCCCCTTGAAAATGTTTTGCTTCTGATCCAAGAAGAAGCTTCTTAGATGAGAAGCGAAAGGTTTTCAAGAAAAAAAAATCAAAAGTCCAGTTGCCTTTTGGAAAAGCACCTTTGGGACAACCCACCATGTTAAAATGAGTATAAGCTCCAAACTAGGCTTAACGCCAATTTCAACTTCTTCCCCAAAACCAGTGTTGAAAAGGAGCAGTCCAGACCCACCAACTTTGTGTCATTCCCCAACAATGGGGCAAAGAGGGGAGAGGATAAAAGTGTTAAGTGTGACTCTTGATCAGGGGTGTCAAACTTAAGGCCTGCAAGCTGAATCCGGCCCGCGGTGTGTTTAGATCTGGCCCGCAGGGCCGCTCTGGAAGCAGCAAAGGACCAACCCACAGTGCCTCTGCCAGTGAAAATGGAGCTCGTGAGGGCCGCGCATGGCCCTCCCGAGCTCTGTTTCTGGCTGCGATGGCGTCCTGCAGCCTTCTGCCAGTCAAAACAGAGTGTGGCCCTCCTGGACTCCGTTTTCACTGGCAGAGGGCTACAAGAGGCTGTCGCAGCCAAAAATGGAGTCCAGGACGGCCGCATGTAGCATTGAGTTGGCCACACCAGAGGTGGGTTCCTCCCGGTTCGGACCGGTTCGCCTGAACTGGTAGTGACCCGCTGGTGATGTCACAATGATGTCACGGAACTGGATCGGTCGGTGTCGGTCCGTGGGCGCCGCCATCGTTTAAAAAAAATTTATTTTAAATTTTTTAAAAAAATTTTACATTTTTTTTTTAAAAAAAATTTATTTGAATTTTTTTTCTTCTGAGCATGTGCAGAAGCCGAGTTTCTGGCACTTGTTTTCAGCTCTCTCTTTTTGGATTTTTTTTGGATTTTTTGCCACTGCGCAGCGCGGGAGGAAGCAAACCGGCAGCGAGGTAAGTTAGAACCCATCCCTGGGCCACACCCACCCTGGCCATGCCACCACCCCCCAGGCCCCCGAGGTCAAACACAACCCTGATGCTGCCCTCAATAAAATCGAGTTTGACACGCCTGCTCTTGATCACCAAAACATTGCTGTTCCTTCACTGGGCATGTTCAGACAAATTCGGTCACATTTGGTGCATTTTTTTAAATTTATCCTCCTTAGTTATTTCAAGGAGAGAGCACCAGATGTCAAGACATTCCTAAGTTTTCATATCGCCATCATAGGCCTGATGTGCAGAAAGGAGAGAGAGAGGGGGGGTTACGAAATCAGCAAGGATGGAGTGCGAAGGGGATCGATATGAAGGAAGTACATTGAGGTGGCTTAGTCCTAGAGAATATATTTATGGAGATCAAATTGCAGGATAACAAAAGAAAAATGAATGCATTAAAAGAAAGAGGAAGTCCAAAAATATCTTGATTGGGTGGCATTGATAAGATCCCATGAAAGACGAGTGGGGTTAAAACAAATAAACAAAAAATGATATAAGGTATAAGATAGGGAGAGAGATTGTAAACAGTACTGAGGTAAATTAGATTGCATTAAAGTAGATTTCATTATATCTCCTGCCTTTCTACTTTTCACACTTTTTCTGGGTTGTGTCTAATGAAACTCTACCCCAAAAGAAAAAACAATGGTACTTAAACATTTGTGAAGCCTTCTCAATATTCAATGATGATTATGATGTTATCCATTGAGTCGCATCTGACTCTTGGCCATTCTGTCGACCAGGTCTTTCCACATCATCTGATCTTGCACTACTTCTTTGAATTTTTCTATGCTATGGTTGGTGTTGGCTTTGATGGTGTCCAGCCACCGTGTTCTTTAACAGCCTGATTCCCTTTTATGAATGTTCAATGTTTCTGTATAAATGTCACCTAAAATACAATCGCTCTCCGCACAAGTCCTCAAACTAGATAAAGAAAAGTCAGTTAAATAAAAGTCAAAAACATTATACTTGTTCAATTACTTAAGGGAAATGATCTAAAACCTGCCTATTTCTAAAAACTGTAGATCCCTTTTCCAATAAAAGTGAGGCTATCCACAAAAATATACAAAGAAAACAATTGAGCCCACTGAATGGGCCCAGAAGGGTGGGAAGAGAAGCAGAAATGGAGCTACCTTGGGCTTTCTTGACAACAATAAAGGATAATATTTGTAGGTCAGGGTTGAAATGAGGGGTCCTTGGTGCTGTCTGAGCTTGCTTGTTTTCTTGCAGACATGTCATTACCCAAACTAGGTAACATCATCAGTGCCGCTAGGAAGATAGGTGGTTTTTCTCACTAGCACTGATGGTGTTACCTAGTTTGGATAATGAAACATCTACAAGAAAACAAGCAAACTCAGACAGCACCAAGGACCTCTCATTTCTTGGCAAGAGCCAGCTGTTCTTGAATTGGCACATTCCAGATGTGTTGGATTCAGCTGATGCTAGAGTGGAACCAATGCTACATCAATGGCGCATCCCTTTTCCTGCTCTGTCATAGCACTGCAGGTGTCATAGAACTGGTCGTGACAGTGGTGGCTAACTCAACTTCTCTTCACATCTTCCATCATTCTCCTCACTGGCTTTCCTCGCCCTAACAATGGGATGTGGCTTGCTTCACTGCAACTCCCAGAATTCCCTGTGAGCATGGCTAAAGGTGCTCATTAGGAATCTTAAAACCTAGAGAAAGCTGGTGTAAGCTGTTTTAGGGATTGTCATCCCTTGAAGCCATGATAACAGTTTATGGAACGTTGATTAGCTAAGGCAAATGGAGGCAACATATCACAGAACTGCTGAACTAGCAGTCAGCTGGAGTAGCCTGCAGTAGCTGCATTTAACCACTGCGCCACCTCGGCTCCTGTATGTATGACAATAAGAGTCCATTCACTCCAACCAGCAACTCTGGTTGTCAAAGCTGGTGTCTGGTGTCAAAGCTCAACACATAAATGGCATCAGGTTTTGGAATTGTTCAGCTGGCTTGATTGGTAAATAAAGCTGCATATTGCAGAAAATATAGATTTGTTAACCAGAGTAATAATACTGGAAATGCCTGGAGCTCTTTTGGGTGTTTCATATTTATTTAAGAGCCATATCCCACGTTTCTTCCTGCTCAAAGTGAAATACACAATACAATACCCCCATCTTTATATTCCTCAGCTGCACTTACACAAGTTTGCACAATATCCTTGATTAGCTTTAATCTAGGGGAACTTTTTTGTAGTTTAGCATGTGTTGTCCCAAAAGCAACTGAACTTGTGTGTGTGTGTGTGAAGGGGGGTCCCCCTTGAAAACATTTTGCTTCTCATCCAAGAAGCTTCTGCAAAGAGACCATTTATTTAGCAGAGGCGTATAGAGTACAAGAAGATCCAAATAATATTTGCAACAATTTGCTCATCTCAGTTTGATTATCTGTATATATCTGTATATTACCACTAATATGAATTTTTAAAAAGATAAATAGTATTTAGTGCAATATAAAAAATGCAAATAATTTTTCTGCGGACCACCAAAATTTTCTCGTGGACCACCTGTGGTCTGCAGAGCACCGGCTGGTGACCGCTGACCTAGATGGCTGAAAATATCCATAGACACAAACACACGTATTTTGGGCTCCCCTAGCATCCCAGTATTATAATGCCTGGGTAGAAAACCAGGTTTTAGTAACCTTCAGAAGGCCAAAAAAGACCCTCTTAATCTCAGGGAGGAGGCTGTTCCATAAGGACTATTTAATCTTAAGTAGCTCCCATCCACTTTGATACATGGGGAAGGTGTAGACCTAATTGATTTCTGGCTGGAGAGTGGAGAGTTCTAAAGCGATGATAAAAATGCCCAAGATAAGATTCTTGCCTACTGCATCAAGTAGCCATTGATTGATTAGATATATTAAGGCGACGTAGATATATAAGGCGACGTAGTATAAAAAACAAACCATACATTAAAAAGACGTAGAAACCCCCCCACACATGTAACAATAATCAGATACATAAATGCACAATAGAATGGAATGGAATGGAATGGAATGGAATGGAATAGAATAGAATAGAATAGAATTCTTTATTGGCCAAGTGTGATTGGACACACAAGGAATTTGTCTTTGGTGCATATGCTCTCAGTGTACATAAAAGAAAAGATACATTTGTCAAGAATCATGAAGTACAACACTTAATGATTGTCATAGGGTACAAATAAGCAATCAGGAAACAATCAATATTAATATAAATTGTAAGGATACAAGCAACAAGTTACTGTCCTGCAGTCATAAGTGGGAGGAGATGGGTGATAGGAACGATGAGAAGACTAATAGTAATAGTAATGCAGCCTTAGTGAATAGTTTGACAGTGGTGAGGGAATTATTTGTGTAGCAGAGTGATGGCGTTCGGGGGAAAAACTGTTCTTGTGTCTAGTTGTCTTGGTGTGCAGTGCTCTATAGCGTCATTTTGAGGTTAGGAGTTGAAATAATGTATGTCCAGGATGAAGACGTGACTAGTATACAATAAAACAACTAAAAGGGGACTCAGAATTAAACCATGTGAGGAGAGAAAGGGGTGAAGCTCAGAACCAGCTCTGTGCATGGCAGGAGGAGGAGGAGGAGGAGGAGGAGGAGGAGGAGGAGGAGGAGGGGGGAGGAGGAGGAGGAGGAGGAGGAGGAGGAGGAGGAGGAGGAGGAGGAGGAGGAGGAGGAGGGAGGAGGGAGGAGGGAGGAGGGAGGAGGGAGGAGGGAGGAGGGAGGAGGAGGAGGAGGAGTCCTTTGAGTTGAACTCAACTCCTACTGATTGCATGCAATCTCTGGGCAATAGTAATGGAGTGGTTCGCCCCTGGGGTTTTTTCTTGGTTTTTCTGTTTTTAAACTTCCAAGTCTGGTCTGGTCATCTCCATCTTAATAGTCCCATTGAGTAACCAACCACATGTATCCATCTGAGGGGTGTTTAAAACTGGAGAACAAGTAAGGAGATTAAAGGAAGAGATAGGAATCCAGAAATATTTCATATTTGCATATGCAGACAAAGTTCTAGCTTCAAGTCTCACCTCCAGGTTTGGGTGGACTTTGGCTGAGATGTCTTCAGCGACTCCTCTCTTTGAGTGGTCACTGACGTCACTTCCTCCTCACAAAGGAAGTGGTTCCTTTCCTTCATTCATTCTGGTTTGCTTCCTAGCAACTGCAAAGCAAAACATTGACATGGTTTCAAGGGCAAGTGTCCAACCGTCCCAATCAGGTTCTATACATGAGGTTTCAGCACCTACCCAATGCCCCTTCCTCCTCCTCTTTTCCCCACAACAACAACCCTATGAGGTAGGTTGGGCTGATCTCACTGCTTTCAAAGGGACATGTTCAAACATGTACTTTGCCTATCTGGTGATGGAGATGGCAATGGACCGTAATAGACATTGACCCCTAGTCTTGCATTCCCCCCCCCCTTTTAAAAGAAGGCTTTGACTAATTTAGTGTTTTCTTCTCTTTTCAGAGTGGAGAAATGGAGATCCACAACCCCCTCTTTGACACCTCCACCCTCCACCGATGTCCCCCCTAATTACCCTCCTGTTTTTCTTCCTTCCTTCATCTTATCTTGTCATCTTCTGGATCCACGTAGGAAAAGATTCAAACTTACAAACACATACACACACACCCCGCAAGGTGCCATCTGTTCGTCCTCTTCCTTTGAGGGAAGATCATATCCATCCCACCTATTCCTATATCCTCTTAGGCTAATACTATGGGAATGCTGTCAGGCTTATAGGAGATTTTTTCCTATCATAGCTTTGCTTCAGTTGAAGGTCTTCTGACAATGAACTTTTATCCTGGAAGTTCCTATGATCGTTTGGAGATCTTGATTCCAAGCTCTCCTGATGCCATCAACTCTTGAACTGGAAGGGTTTATTATTGTATCCAATCTAGCTGTGGAGATTTAAGGAGCAGAAGACTTCATTTGTCATGTACAAAAAGAAAACGGAGAGGCAGGAGGTTGTGAGTTCGATCCTAGGTAGAGGCAGATGTAGGGTCTCCTGCTTGGGCAGGGGGTTGGACTAGATGACCTGCAAGGTCCCTTCCAACTCTGTTAGTCTGTTAAGGTCTAACATTGACCCAAAGCATTTTGCTCATCCCTTCCCTGGATTTGCTACATTTTCATGATGATAACTTAAGTCTCCTGTCTCGCTTTGCTCCATGGTTGGAAGAAGCCCTTGTCCCACCCCGACCACATAAGTCATTTGGGTGCTGTTGCTGGATAGATGTCATTTTAAATGGGGGGGTGGAAATCACATACTTCTATTTGAGGCCACCTGTCAAGCCATCAGGGAGATCAGGAGAATCGGGCAGTTCAAAGGAGTATAAAGATTTAATGCAAGCTTAAGTTCTCGAGAAAAATCTGGCCAAGTGACCATTAAGGGAATGTGCAGAAGTTAAGAAAGGAATTCAAGGTGGGTTGGACTTAGATGTCTTGCAGGCACGAAGAGACTCCGTGACCTATGACGGTTTGACCCTCCCTCGGCCTCAGCCTGGCCATCTCCTACACCACTACTCCTTCTAGATGAGTTTTTAGCTTGCAAGTTCAACACAACTGGGGCTAGGGACCTGATGGTTTTTATTTATGTATGTATTTATAAAACCCATGCTGTTGTTTTTAAGAGTCTTAAAAGCGATGAATAATGCTAAAATATTCCATTGCAACCCAGCGGCCAAAACGTATGAGAAGCAAGGTCTAAGGGAGATTCGCCATTCCTGAAGTTCTCTCCACCCATCCTTGAGCCAGCTGAAAACGATGTTGTTTTTCCTTTCCTCGTATTTTTCTCCTCTTCAACAATTTGACAATCACAGAGTGAGGCGGGCAGATGCCCTGTGCGGATTGGATATCATGCACTCTTAATATAATAACATGCGTAGCCATCCAAATCTTGTTTGTTTATGGCTTCCTCTGCGGGACCTGACTTATCTTAGATGTTGGAGTCCATCGATCACAAGACCAAGAGATCACACAAGTTTTCTTCACTTGGATGATTTTTCATAGGTGGATTTGTTTTGGGGGTTGTATAAAGCTGGGGTCTCCAACCTTGGCAACCTTCCAAAGCTGGCTGAGGAACTCTGGGAGTTGAAGTCCACAAGTCTTAAAGTTGCCAAGGTTGGAGACCCCTGGTATAAAGGAAAGAGAGGGAACAGCAATAAGATGTTTCTGTAGAGGGTTTCTCTTTCGGGACTGCAAACAAACTCCCAAAAGTTTGTTAGGGACAAGATGCTCATTGAATATCGCCCCATCCCATCCCCAACACATAGACCCAATCTCTCCCATTGTGTGTCAATGTGCTGTTTTCTTCCTATTATTTTTCATCTACTGAAATCAGTGGCCAAGTCAAAAGGAGGATTTGGAGGAATCAAAAACACTGAAATACCATATTTTTCGGAGTATAAGACACACCGGAGTATAAGAAGCACCTTAGTTTTGGGAGAGGAAAATAGGGAAAAAAATCTACCTTCCAGGTCTGGCTAGCGCCCTTACTCTGGTCAGCTTCAGCACATTATTTTATCCCCTGGTTAGGGCTGAAAAAACCTTTTTTGGAAGGAGTAGCAATGAAAACAAGCCTGCAAGCAGGGAAGAGCTGAGAAGATCGTTAGTACCTCGTTAGGGCTGGGGAAAAAAGCTTCAAAAAAGCTACATTCGGAGTATAAGACACATCCAAATTTTCAGCCTCTTTTGGGGGGGGAAAGGTGCATCTTATACTCCGAAAAATACGGTAACTTTTTTTTTTAACATATTCATGTTTCTGCTTTGAAACAATCCTTTGATTGTTTCAAATTCATACTTCGGATGTGTAAGTCCTGGGGCAATTGATTTCCTTTCCTCTTGTTTAGAAAGCAGCTCTCATTTGCATGAACAGCTCCTTATGAGACTCCCCACAGGCAGGCGCTTTGCGGTCCCTGCCTCACTTTGTTGCAACTTTGTGAGCATCAGGAACATAGCACTTCAGGTACCCTAGATCAGTGGTCCCCAACCTTTTTGGCTTGATGGCTCAGCGGAGGAGAGAGGATGGTTCCGCGTGAGCAACAGGCGCACACGTCCAGCTCCATTTGCACATGCGGCGGGTGCAAACGCAAAGGGAGCCCTACCTGTGAGGACGAGTGCCTGTTGCTGGTGCAAATGGAGCCGCGCACGCTCGTCCATTGCTTGTGTAGCCCGGTTCCAAATGGGATGCAGCCCGGTAACGGGCCGCGACCTGGGAGTTGGGGACCCCTGCCTTAGATGATATAGTATCAGATATTATAGTATATTTTTCATCCCCAAAGTCCTAAATGGCGCTTGAGCGGTTTGTTTAAATAGGTTGTGCTTCGACATGTGTTGATGCTCAATTGGTCACCTTCCCTTCAACTTGTGTATTATGTTGAACCTTGATCAATCAAGGAGAGCTGCACTATCACCCCACAGCTGCCCCAGTGCAGCAGTGGTGGGTTGCTACCGGTTCGACCCGGTTCAGCGAACCGGTGGCGGCGGTGGCAGGAGGCTCCGCCCACCCGCCCGGACGTCATAAAAAAATGCTCTGCGCATGCGCAGAAGTGTTACGCATGCATGTGCTCCTGTTCCTAAACCGGTAGCAAAGGTAAGGTGAACCTGCTACTGCCGTGCAGGCATGAAATCGGCTCATCTCCTGGTGGGTTGCATGCATGTCACAGATCTCTCTTCCATGTGTGCAAACGTACACAAGTGTATGCATGGAATGCAAAACTGCTGGGTACCTTGCATGGCCTCTACATACAACACTTCAATGTGCGCAGGTGTACACACACACACACACACACACGCCTGTGTCAGGTTCCAGTTGAATTCCCCCTCCAAGCTAATGTGCAAATGTAGAAAAGCCGTTCTATATTAGAGAAGCATGGGCCTATTTTTGAGAAGCAGTGTGATCATGTGTCCTAGTGGGAATCCTCATAACCGTAGCATGTTTCTTCCTGTCTTAAAAAAAAGGCCTTCCCTTCCCTGAGAGAAAGGGGAATATACAAGACCTTCTAATTTGCTACTTTAAACAACAGCATTGTAGTCTTATACCTGTCTTGTGAATGGGCGCAGCATTTCTCCTTCCTGCTCCACTAAATTTGAAGTAGTCTACCTAGATTGTGTGCGCAGACATGGGCACACCATATACATTCAGTGTTGCAGACAAACTTGTTTTGGAGTTTTTATTCCTCATTCTTACAGAACTAAGCCATATTGTGGGGAGGTGCGGGGGGGGGGGGATAGGAAATTCATTTGCAAATGAGGAATAGCTGTTATTCTAGATGCAGGCAGGTCTGGCAATTTTGGATCCTCTAGATCTGCGTTTCTCAACCTTAGCAACTGATGGGTGGACTTCAACTCCCAGAATTCCTCAGCCAGGCTGGGGAATTCTGGGAGTTGAAGTCCACCCACCTGTTGCCAAAGTTGAGAAACAGTGTTTTACACACATCTTCTTCATCAGCAAATGGGCATGGCTGGATGGGGAATTCTGGAAGTTGAAGTCCACACATCTTAAAGTTACCAAGTTTGAAAAACACTGGTTTGGGCCTTTAAAGGTCTTTTTCACCAGGAAATTCACTTGTAAGTTAAATTTGCCTTAAAGGGGGGGGAATAGGATGTTCCCCTTTAATTTTGGCTTAATGTAGAATTGCTGGAACTAAACTGCAAAAATTTGCATGCCTACTGGAAGACATGCCGAGAGTGGGATGCAATTAGGGAGCCGAGGTGGCGCAGTGGTTAAAGTGCAGCACTGCAACCTACTTCAGCTGACTGCTAGTTCAGCAGTTCAGCTGTTCAAATCTCACCAGGCTCAAGGTTGACTCAGCCTTCCATCCTTCCAAGGTGGGTAAAATGAGGACCCAGGTTGTTGGGGGACAATAGGCTGACTCTGTAAACTGCTTAGAGAGGGCTGTAAAGCACTATGAAGCGGTATATAAGTCTAAGTGCTATTGCTATTACTATAAGACAGAAAACCTCTCTTTGCTGTGTTCATTTGAATTGAGCAGCACAGATTCCATACGTTATGTGAACCGTTACCGTTCTTAAAGCCTAATGTGTGGCTTTGTGTAATCCTAACCCATTGGGTTTTGCTCAAGAAACCATGATGAGACAAAGCACAGCTTAGCACATTTTGCAACTGAATGGAGTTGAACTAATAGCAATAATTTTACAAAGTGTTTCTGTTGCTGGTATCAATGATTATGATATTGGTTGAGGTTTTATTCCTCTCATTGAGGGAGAAATGCAGGGGGTTGTCTGCCACAAGGGTGCCCCAAATTGGTGTAGAATGGCAGAGGAGGCAGCAGATGGGAGAAAACTACCACCCAATGTCATCTATTTCAATTTATCAAGTCCTGCTTGGACTCATCCAAGCTGGCAAAGAATTGGCCTGTGCGGACAGTGGGGATTAAAGGCGGTCTTCCTGGTTAAAGGCACATCTATCATGGAATAGATCAGAGGTGGGTTCCTCCCGGTTCAGACCGGTTTGCCCGAACAGGTAGCGACCCGCTGATGACGTCACGATGACGTCACCGAACTGGATCGGATGGTGCCAGTCTGTGGGCGCCGCCATCTTTTTTTAAAAAAAATGTTTTTAATTTATTTTTTCAAATTTTTTTCTTTTTCCTTTTTTCTTCTGCGCATGGGCAGAAGCCGAGTTTCCGGCACTGCGCATGCGTCGCCATTTTGTTTTTGGCTTTTTTATTTTAAAAAATGGGTTTTTTGCACTGTGCGCGCACGCGGCCACGAGGCACTGGAAGAAGCAAACCAGCCGCGAGGTAAATTGGAACCCACCCCTGGAATAGATCTACTGAAAATGCCCCACGGGTTGATGGAAGTCGTAGTCCAGCCAATCTAAGAAGCATCGTCTTGAAGGAAGGGTGGAGAGGTTTCCTGGATAAAGGTGCATCTTTAAGACTTGCTGGGTAATTAAATCATTCGGTCATTGGGTAGAATATGGAAATAAAAGGCAACTAAGACCATTCAGGGGAGAGCATAGAAGGTAAATAGCCAATATTGGCTCTCAGTAGGAAGTCACAATAAAATGGCAGGAATTATGTGTAGGTTAATTGTATGTGTATACTTTTGTATTAAGAAGCTCAGCTGAACCTGATAGATCACAGTTCTGAGTAAATTTAGTAGGAATGCAAAGTTTTGGGGATCTTTGAGGGACTAGAAGACCTCCAAGGTCCCTTCCAACTCTGTTATTCTATTAAATTGTAAGAGAATGATTGGCCTGAAGTCATCCAGGAAGCCTTGTGGCTAAAAGGGAACTAGAATCTGGATCTCCATACTTTTAGCTCAATGCCTTCACCATGTTGGCTAATTTAACTTAATGGAAATATAATTAATATGAAATTTAAAAATGATTATTTTGGAGACCTGAGGAGATACCTTAATAAATGTAGCCAATATGGAGTTACTAGAAAGTTATGGTTGACTTCTTTTCCATCTCTTAAAACATCCAGTCTCTTAGATGAGGAGGTTTGATGGCTCTTCATTCAGGAACATGTGTGCATAAATATTTGCATGTGAAGAAAAGGTCCTCCTACTACAGGGAACCATTTTTCAGCAGCCAAAGTGCAGATAAACTCTGATCACACATGGGCTGTGTTTGTATGTCGTGTCAAACTGGAATCCTATCTTGGGGATGAATTTAATTGCCTTGCCTCGGCATTTCCTGCATTAAACCGACTACACAGGCTTCCTCTGAAGTTAATGTTAGCTTCTGTCTACTCCAGAACAAGCCAGAGTTGGAAGCTGAGAAGACAAATGCACAAAATGATCATATCAGCTACTCCGAAATTCTGGTTTAGCATAATTAAGCCATGACAAAACAAAACAAATTATGCCCTCGCATGATATCCCAAACTACTGGTAGCTTATTGTGGTTTGCAGACTATAACATATACTTTTAGTGTGTTGTGCCAAACCAAACAATTGTAATTTTTTTTCCAACAAACTGCAGTTAAATAAACCATGACATAGCACAATTTGTCAGGCAGTTACATTATTCTATTGTTTCTTGGGGGGTAGGGAAACTAATGCTTACTGTGGTTGTATTTAAAATCAGCAAAGAGCAAATTATTGCTAAAAGCATTCAGGAGTTTGAGCCTCCATCAATAGGTAGCCTAGACAAACTTGAAGAGCTATCTTGCATGTGATCCTTTGGAGTTGTTACAAGGATGGTCTTATTTTCTCCTTTTTTAAAAAAAATAATTTTTATTGAGTTATTTACATTTAAAAACAACAACAAAAAAGGCACATATACAAACAATAGACAAAATAAAACAAAACAATACAATACCATACAACTACACTACATAACCTCTAGGGTTATAATACAACAACTTATACCGACAGTAAATTCATGCTTATGTAATCTTTTTCATTAACATATTTAATTATTATTCATTGATATAATTATATAATTATGAGCCGAGGTGGCGCAGTGGTTAGAGTGCAGCACTGCAGGCAACTTCAGCTGACTGCTAGCTGCAGTTCGGCTGTTCAAATCTCACCGGCTGAAGGTTGACTCAGCCTTCCATCCTTCTGAGGTCGGTAAAATGAGGACCCAGGTTGTTGGGGGACAATAGGCTGACTCTGTAAACTGCTTAGAGAGGGCTGTAAAGCACTATGAAGCGGTATATAAGTCTAAGTGCTATTGCTATTCCATTTTAACATAGTTAAGAATCATCATATTTTATTTATTTATTTATTTATTTATATACCGCCTCATAGTGCAAGCACTCTCTAAGCGGTTTACACCATTAAGCAATGTATATATTTACATTGCCCCCAACAATCTGGGTCCTCATTTTACCTACCTCGGAAGGATGGAAGGCTGAGTCAACCCTGAGCCAGTGAGATTTGAACAGCTGAACTCAAATGATCAGAGTCAGCTAAAGTAGCCTGCAGTACTGCTCTCTAACCGCTGCGCCACCTCTGCTCATTTAATTTAACTTATTTAATTTAATTTAATTTAACTTATTTAACTCATTTAACTCATTTAATTTAATTTAACATTATTAAGTTAATTATTTACTGATTTATAAAATAAGGATGGTCTTATTTTCATTTGTAAAATGCTGGGGAGAGAAGACAATCCAGCACTCAACTTTCACCTATCCATTTATTTATTAAATTTATACCCTGTCCAATCTTGGGACAACTCAGAGGTAAAAACATGTTTTCCAAAAATACAACAAGAGACAAAAACAATTTTAAAAAATGGCAAGAACTTGACAAGAAAGGGGGGGGGGAGGAAACAAATGTACAAAATCCAAGAGGACTTCCTTCCTTTATACTCACCAAAGAGTATAGAAGCCAGGTCTTCTTCAAGAGCAAGATCTTCAAGATGTCTTCATCACATCAGATTTCTATTTAAGAACATATCCATGGTTAGTTTAGTGTTTAGTGCTGGTTCAGGGAGCCTTTATCTCTTCCTCTCTGCTTTAGACTATTGCAACTCTGGACAAATGTCCCAATCTTCTGATGCCAGTCCCACCTTTTAAAGAAAGTGGGCTCAGGTAGAGTTCAGAGCAAAATTCTTCATTGTTTCTCAACATCTATGCATGCTGGTTGGGAATTCTGGGAGTTGGAGTCCACACATCTTAGGGTTGCCAAGCTTGAGAAAGTTTAAGTTTAAGTTTAAGTTTAATTAAATTTATATACCGCCCTTCTCCAGGGGACTCAGGGCGGTGAACAGCCAAGTAAAAAAACATTAAAATACATTTAAGCCAAGTAAAAAACATTAAAATACATTTAAAATAAAATATTCAATGTGGCCCTAATTTAATACAATTAAAATTTAGTAAAATCTTAAAATTTTAAAAACCCCAAAAACTTTTTCACGCCAGCCTGGCTTGATAAAAATCAAAGAAAGACTGCTGTAGAGTATTTCTCCTGTTTGAATAATAAAAAATGGGTGGGTATGTCCCTCTCCTTTTTTCGACCTCTGGATCTCCCTCCAATTGTACTGCCAAATTTCAAAGACAGGACAACTAAATTCAGTGATGCCTTTTCCTGATATTTTAAGAACCTACCATGTGTCTACGAAGATACTCAATCATCCAGGGCGTGGTTGTCCCAAAGGTGCTTTTCCAAAGAGCAACTGGACTTTTTTCCCCCTTGAAAATGTTTTGCTTCTGATCCAAGAAGAAGCTTCTTAGATGAGAAGCGAAAGGTTTTCAAGAAAAAAAAATCAAAAGTCCAGTTGCCTTTTGGAAAAGCACCTTTGGGACAACCCACCATGTTAAAATGAGTATAAGCTCCAAACTAGGCTTAACGCCAATTTCAACTTCTTCCCCAAAACCAGTGTTGAAAAGGAGCAGTCCAGACCCACCAACTTTGTGTCATTCCCCAACAATGGGGCAAAGAGGGGAGAGGATAAAAGTGTTAAGTGTGACTCTTGATCAGGGGTGTCAAACTTAAGGCCTGCAAGCTGAATCCGGCCCGCGGTGTGTTTAGATCTGGCCCGCAGGGCCGCTCTGGAAGCAGCAAAGGACCAACCCACAGTGCCTCTGCCAGTGAAAATGGAGCTCGTGAGGGCCGCGCATGGCCCTCCCGAGCTCTGTTTCTGGCTGCGATGGCGTCCTGCAGCCTTCTGCCAGTCAAAACAGAGTGTGGCCCTCCTGGACTCCGTTTTCACTGGCAGAGGGCTACAAGAGGCTGTCGCAGCCAAAAATGGAGTCCAGGACGGCCGCATGTAGCATTGAGCTGGCCACACCAGAGGTGGGTTCCTCCCGGTTCGGACCGGTTCGCCTGAACTGGTAGTGACCCGCTGGTGATGTCACAATGATGTCACGGAACTGGATCGGTCGGTGTCGGTCCGTGGGCGCCGCCATCGTTTAAAAAAAATTTATTTTAAATTTTTAAAAAAAATTTTACATTTTTTTTTAAAAAAAATTTATTTGAATTTTTTTTCTTCTGAGCATGTGCAGAAGCCGAGTTTCTGGCACTTGTTTTCAGCTCTCTCTTTTTGGATTTTTTTTGGATTTTTTGCCACTGCGCAGCGCGGGAGGAAGCAAACCGGCAGCGAGGTAAGTTAGAACCCATCCCTGGGCCACACCCACCCTGGCCATGCCACCCCCCCCCAGGCCCCCGAGGTCAAACACAACCCTGATGCTGCCCTCAATAAAATCGAGTTTGACACGCCTGCTCTTGATCACCAAAACATTGCTGTTCCTTCACTGGGCATGTTCAGACAAATTCGGTCACATTTGGTGCATTTTTTTAAATTTATCCTCCTTAGTTATTTCAAGGAGAGAGCACCAGATGTCAAGACATTCCTAAGTTTTCATATCGCCATCATAGGCCTGATGTGCAGAAAGGAGAGAGAGAGGGGGGGTTACGAAATCAGCAAGGATGGAGTGCGAAGGGGATCGATATGAAGGAAGTACATTGAGGTGGCTTAGTCCGAGAGAATATATTTATGGAGATCAAATTGCAGGATAACAAAAGAAAAATGAATGCATTAAAAGAAAGAGGAAGTCCAAAAATATCTTGATTGGGTGGCATTGATAAGATCCCATGAAAGACGAGTGGGGTTAAAACAAATAAACAAAAAATGATATAAGGTATAAGATAGGGAGAGAGATTGTAAACAGTACTGAGGTAAATTAGATTGCATTAAAGTAGATTTCATTATATCTCCTGCCTTTCTACTTTTCACACTTTTTCTGGGTTGTGTCTAATGAAACTCTACCCCAAAAGAAAAAACAATGGTACTTAAACATTTGTGAAGCCTTCTCAATATTCAATGATGATTATGATGTTATCCATTGAGTCGCATCTGACTCTTGGCCATTCTGTCGACCAGGTCTTTCCACATCATCTGATCTTGCACTACTTCTTTGAATTTTTCTATGCTATGGTTGGTGTTGGCTTTGATGGTGTCCAGCCACCGTGTTCTTTAACAGCCTGATTCCCTTTTATGAATGTTCAATGTTTCTGTATAAATGTCACCTAAAATACAATCGCTCTCCGCACAAGTCCTCAAACTAGATAAAGAAAAGTCAGTTAAATAAAAGTCAAAAACATTATACTTGTTCAATTACTTAAGGGAAATGATCTAAAACCTGCCTATTTCTAAAAACTGTAGATCCCTTTTCCAATAAAAGTGAGGCTATCCACAAAAATATACAAAGAAAACAATTGAGCCCACTGAATGGGCCCAGAAGGGTGGGAAGAGAAGCAGAAATGGAGCTACCTTGGGCTTTCTTGACAACAATAAAGGATAATATTTGTAGGTCAGGGTTGAAATGAGGGGTCCTTGGTGCTGTCTGAGCTTGCTTGTTTTCTTGCAGACATTTCATTACCTAAACTAGGTAACATCATCAGTGCCGCTAGGAAGATAGATGGTTTTTCTCACTAGCACTGATGGTGTTACCTAGTTTGGATAATGAAACATCTACAAGAAAACAAGCGAGCTCAGAGAGCACAAAGGACCTCTCATTTCTTGGCAAGAGCCAGCTGTTCCTGAATTGGCACATTCCAGATGTGTTGGATTCAGCTGATGCTGGAGTGGAACCAATGCTACATCAATGGCGCATCCCTTTTCCTGCTCTGTCATAGCACTGCAGGTGTCATAGAACCGGTCGTGACAGTGGTGGCTAACTCAACTTCTCTTCACATCTTCCATCATTCTCCTCACTGGCTTTCCTCGCCCTAACAATGGGATGTGGCTTGCTTCACTGCAACTCCCAGAATTCCCTGTGAGCATGGCTAAAGGTGCTCATTATGAATCTTAAAACCTAGAGAAAGCTGATGTAAGCTGTTTTAGGGATTGTCATCCCTTGAAGCCATGATAACAGTTTACGGAACGTTGATTAGCTAAGGCAAATGGAGGCAACATATCACAGAACTGCTGAACTAGCAGTCAGCTGGAGTAGCCTGCAGTAGCTGGATTTAACCACTGCGCCACCTCGGCTCCTGTTTGTATGACAATAAGAGTCCATTCACTCCAACCAGCAACTCTGGTTGTCAAAGCTGGTGTCTGGTGTCAAAGCTCAACACATAAATGGCATCAGGTTTTGGAATTGTTCAGCTGGCTTGATTGGTAAATAAAGCTGCATATTGCAGAAAATATAGATTTGTTAACCAGAGTAATAATACTGGAAATGCCTGGAGCTCTTTTGGGTGTTTCATATTTATTTAAGAGCCATATCCCACCTTTCTTCCTGCTCAAAGTGAAATACACAATACAATACTCCCATCTTTATATTCCTCAGCTGCACTCACACAAGTTTGCATAATATCCTTGATTAGCTTTAATCTAGAGGAACTTTTTTGTAGTTTAGCATGTGTTGTCCCAAAAGCAACTGAACTTGTGTGTGTGGGGGGGGGAGGGGGGCCCCCCTTGAAAACATTTTGCTTCTCATCCAAGAAGCTTCTGCAAAGAGACCATTTATTTAGCAGAGGCGTATAGAGTACAAGAAGATCCAAATAATATTTGCAACAATTTGCTCATCTCAGTTTGATTTAGCCTTAATTTACTGAATCAACCAAGTTACCTGGTTTGCACACTATACGCAACCCTATACAAATGGCAATCAATGGGCTTGCACAACACACACCAAAGTCAATGGAGATTCTCAGTCATCCAGGTCATGGTTGTCCCAAAAGTGCTTTTCCAAAAGGCAACTGGACTTTCTTGGGTTTTTTTTCCCCTTGAAAATATTTTGCTTCTCATCCAAGCAGCTGTTACAAATATTATCTGGATCTAGTTGTAATCTATACACCTCTCCAAATAAACCTGCCTTGGACTCTTTGCAGACAGGTGGGCTTAATCCCAGAGACTGGCTTGCTTAAGACCACGATCTGATTTTTGTAACTGGGTCTCTTAGCTCTGATGGGGCATCGGTGCAACATTAAAATTAAACTAATAAAATGCACTGGATAGGTAACAGCAGAGCCTGATCTCTTGCAGGATCAAATGACCTTGATTTTTGCCAGGCAGAGGATGAAGGTTGTTTACGACTAGAGTTGGATAAATTTGGGGAGGAGGCGCTGTCAGAAAGCAGAGAGGTGTGAATGCCTCATTGTTGGGGGAAGCTGATGGATCCTTTTGGAAGTGAGCTGGGAGGGGGGGAGGCTGCAGCCCACGTAGGCAAGAGAAAATAGGAGTCCAGGAAACCAACCCACCAGGAGAGCCATCAAGGACCTGAGAAGAGCAATTGATAACTTGACAGCCCATTTAGCAAGATAATGGAGCCTGAAGGCCCTTTGATACATTGTCCTGGAGGGAGGGGCTGAGAAAAGAGGGAGAGACCTTGACTCCTGTGGTTTTATCTCTCAGCTATCTGCTGGGGTTTTATCACTTTATAAGCCCTGATGAGCACTAACCAAGCCTTGCAATATCTTCTGGAATGTCTGGGGGCCGTGGTGCCTAGTGGTTAGGGTAAGCATCCCCTGGGGAGGATTGGGACATTTTAAAAAGGAGGAAGATTTTTAAGGGTGGGAAGGTGTGCTGGCATTTACCTCAAGAGTAAGACCTGAAAGTATCTATTGCACAATTAAAAAATATACCCTATATTGCAATTGTGGATGTATTCCACCAAGGGTATGAATTCTCTAGGGAGTTAACTCTTTTATTTCCCCCCCATGGGATGTTAAATCATGATCTTTAATATCTTAAGATATAATTATATCTACTGGCTTTTATTTTATAAGGCAGGTTTGTTCCCTTAATGGGTTTAATTCCGGGTGCTCTGAAAGGCTCCTTTGGCGAGGCAATTGATATTGGACTGATTTAAGAGCAAACACAGGAGCCTACATTATGGAGGCTCGTAAAATTCATTGCTTTTTGAATTGCCTTGCAAATGCAATCCATCACTTTAATTGAAACGACATTAAGTTTGATGACTGTCAAAGTAGGCAGGTGAGTTTTGCGAGCAGGTCTTTTCTCTCTCTGCGTTCCCCCGGCAAAACCTTGCTGTGAAAACACATCTTTTAAGCTCGCAACAGTAGGTGCCAAAACAAGTTTTCTGAAAGTAAGGAGAGAAAGAGAAAGAAAGAAAAAGAATTTAGAATAGAGTTGGAAGGAACCTTGGAGGTTTTTTCGTCCAACCCTCTGCTCAAGCAGGAGAATCTATACCACCTCAGACAAGTGACTGTCCAGTCTCTTCCTATAAACCTCCAGTGATGAAGCATCCACATTTCTGAAGGCAAGCTGTTCCACTGGTTAATTGTCCTCAGTTAGTTACATAGTTTATAACTATATATAGTTTCTCCTTAATCTCAGGTTGCTTCTCTCCTTGATTGGTTGCCATCCATTGTTTCTTATCTTGCCTTCTGGTGCTTTGGAAAATAAGTTGACCCCCACCTCTTCTTTGTGGCAGCCCCTCAATTACTGGATCACATGTCACCCCTAATACTTCTTTAGAGAAAAATATTTCCATCTCTGCCAGAATTAAGCTGTTAATCCAATCTAGCTCCAGATTGACCAATGATTTCATTACATCTCAATTCCATGGCACAGCCCGAGTCGTAAAGATTATGCTGGAGATAGTACTGAGGCAAAACACTTTTCATGATTTGTGGCTTGTTACAATAAAGGGCCAGAGGATTTATTTATTTATTTGTTTGTTTATTTATTTATTTCCCACCTTTATGACTGTTGTATAAAATTAATTCAAGGCACCCAACATGGCCAAACACACCTTCCTCCTCCTATTTTCCTCACAACAACAATCCTGGTGAAGATTTTTAACTTTTTGTATATTTTTAAACTGTTGTTTTTAAATCGGTGTTTATTATTAGTGTTCACATAAAATTGTTGTACGCCGCCCTGAGTCCCTCGGGAGTAGGGCGGCTTATAAGAACCAATAATAAATAAATAAATAAATAAATAAATAAATAAATAAATAAATCCTGTGAGGTGAGTTGGGCTGTGAGTGGCCCAAGGTCACCCAGTTAGTTTTCCTATATTCAATGTTTTTAACAGTATACAGTTAGTCCTTGACTTATGACCAGAATTGAGCCCAGCGTTTCTGTTGCTAGGTGAGGCATTTTTTTAAGTGAGCTTTGCTCCATTTTACCATGGTTGTTTAAGTGAATCTGGCTTCCCCATTGACTCTGCTGGTCAGAAGCTTGCAAAAGGGGGTCACATGACCCTGAGACACTGCAACCGTCCTAAATATGAGTCAGTTCCCAAGCATCTGAATTGTGATCACATGACCATGGAGATGCCGTAATGGTTGTTAAGCGTGAAAAACGGGCATAACTCATTTTTTTTCAGGGATGTTGTAACTTCAAACCATCACTAAACAAGCTGTTGTAAGTCAAGGACTATCTCTACAACAGTATTTCTTCAACGTCAGCAACTTTAAGAGGGGGGTGGATTTTAATTCCCAGAATTCCCCAGTCAGCATGGGGAATTCTGGGAGTTGAAGAGGTTGAGAAACATTTGTGCATGTTACTAATCTATTAGTTACTTTAACAATCTCCTGCTGTTTTACATATCTGAAATCTTGACTTTCCTTCAGGAACACAAGTGTCTCTTCCTCCTATTTTTCCCCCGTAACAACCATCCTGTGTGGTAGGCTGGACAAAACCAGGGGTCTCCAACCTTGGCCACTTTAAGACTTGTGGACTTCAATTCCCAGAATTCCTCAGCCAGCAAGCTGGCTGAGGAATTCTGGGAGTTAATGTCCACAGGCCTTAAAGTGGCCAAGGTTGGAGACCCCTGGACTAGGCCTCAATCATCCACAGAGCATTGTGGCAGGGGGGCAAATTACAACCCGAATCTTCCCTCCCTCCCAAAGCAGCCCAACATATTCAATACCTATACCCATATGGTATGTATGGAAGGCAATATACAAATCCATGAGATTGAATTTTATTATTAATAAGACAGCATTGGAATAGTTTTACCTAGAGTGCTGAAATTTAGGTTAATCCTTTCTCGGCTTCACACAATGGTTTTCCTCTTCTCGAAGGCACAGTGGGATATAAAAAGAGGAGAATAAATAACTCTTTGGTTTCACCTGTAAGGTTGGATGAAACTGAAAGCTTCCCTAAGCTTCTTTTCTATTTATTTACATAAAAAGTATATTTTATCTCCTACATTTCTCCTTTGAAGTACATACACATCACTCAAATGGTTTAGGGGGGGGGGGGTATGAAAGAATATAAAATTGAAAACCTTTTTTAAAGGATCTTAAAAACCATTCCTAAAAAAAAAGTCTAATGAAATGTATAAAGCAGACAGGGGGGGAAAACCCCTATTCTGCTTTACCTTTGAGTTTAACTTTTGTTCTTCCTCAACCTCATTTACTTCAGGAGCTATTGTATGGAAAAATGTGAAAATAAATCTCATTATGCACTCCTCAGAGATGTCTGGAAAGAGAAGATAAAACGGGGCTTCCGTAAATGCAGATTAAGCGTTTCTTTACTTTTCATAAAATTAACTATATTGGGCTCACTCTACAAGTTAATATATTTATTGATATGTCACGGAATCAATTTGGTGTCTTAAAGATCCTCCTTCCCCTCCCCCCCCTACATAAAATTCCAATTTACGACTCTGTAATCCCTTAATTCAATGTAGAGTCAGGGCGACTGGATGAAACCAAGCCTTTATTGGCCAGATGCCCTTCCTGAAGCTACACAATATTACCATAATTTTATTAAAAGTTTTAAAAGAGAAAAACTAGCACCAAGACAGAATAAAGGAAACAGAAAAAAAGCAAAAGGGCAGGGAAAGAGACAAAAAGAATTAGAAAGAGGAAGCGTCTGATTTCCTTTGCAACAAATACAATTAGGAAGTTCTCTATTACTCTGTGGTGTATTTCTTGACTGCATGTGAAGGAAAGAATAATTTAAAATGATGTGAGGCAATATTTATCAGATTATGTATAAAGTAGGAAACTAGGCCAAGAGACCATTTTTCTGTCTGTCATACTAGAATTCCTGGTCTAATTTCCAAAGAAATCCCTCAAAAGCATTCTCCAATATCACACTCCGAAAGCAGGTTGCAATTCTCAATTTCAATAACATTCACATCATTATAGTTGCTGCCCTCCAACACCTCCCAAAGATACAAATAATGCTATATGTGCTTACTCCAAAGTAAACCCACTTGAATTCAGTAATTTACTTCCAGGAAGGTAAATAAGATTATTAAAACGGTGGTGTTTCTCAGGTGAAACTGGTCACAGGTGCTCTGAGTTGCAAGAACGGAAGAACCGAAGTTGAAGTTTAGGATAGTTTTCTGAGCTCACCCAGAACGCATTTCCCTGATTTGTGCAAATAAAAATATAAATTAATACTACAGTTATAATGACATAAGAGGAATCAAGAAATGGGGGAAATAAGCCAGGGTAATTATAAATAACAGCTGCAACAATTTGGACCCAATTGCTCAGAAAATTTCTTCCTGGTCCCTTTGTGAAACAAACTTAAAGGTTTATAAACATGATAGATTAAAAAGTGATGGATTGTGGAGAGATTCCACAAATCTTATTGAAAGTGCACACCACTGTATTCAAGCTGTACATTCCTTCCAATAACCACGCATAAGATCAAACTTTGTGACGGCAACTGGAATGTTTATACAGATGAGACCTCCTGATTCAAGTTTATGGACTTTCCTTTTAAAAGTTGAAGAAAAAGTCTCCATAGCATTTATTTTCTTGCATACTTTCATAATTTTATAAGCTAGCACCATATTTATTATTAGTCACTTTGGGATTTATTCTGTGATACAAACATTATGGAATGCAAAGCAGTAGGCTCCCAAACAACAAAGCTGCAATTGTATTCGTTTTCACTTGGGAGTAAGAATAATGGAACTCAGCAGAGCTTACATCTGAGAAAAAAAACATACAACTTAATTTTAAGGCTGTGACCTTATTAAAGTTGCCTGGAAGTAAAGCTCCATAGAAGGCTGTAGTGCTTACTTTTGAATAAACAACTTAGAATTATGCTAAACTCCAACTTTAGAATTATCTTGTAAATAGGTAAGGTTACACACCAGTGAATTGCATTGCAAAAAAACGCAGATCTGCATAAGATTGCAGATGAAATGTCCCACTCGTAAACACAGTTAGATACTAGTGAGGGTTCTTTCTAACACTTTCTAGTTCCATTGACCTAAATAGGTTTTAATTTTCAATATTTTTGGATTGAGCTATAAGTAAATGAAATAGATGAGCACCGCCCCCTAAAGTGGGCAACTACCGTACTAGTTGCACCTATAAGTAAATTATAAAGAGAGGAGAAAAGAAAGCTTCTTAAAGGGAGGCAGTAAAAGCCACCAGAACTGAGAAAAGTGTAATTAATTGTTTAGGTATCTTAATCTGTATAATCTCAAGTTTTGAGACATTTATAATCAAGTCTTATAAATGATCTCAATATATGTATCAGGGAACTCCAATCTCTGCAAGAATTAACATGGCCTAGGCCAGGGGTCTGCAACCCGCCAGATGTGGCTTTTTCATCCCTCTGCTGCGGCTCCCTGTCGCTCAAAACATGTGTCACAACCGCCAATGTGTGACACCCGCTGGCATGCGATTTATTGAACATTTAGACCCATTTTTTTTCCAGAGTTCAAAATGTTTTTGTTGCATGAAGAAATAAAAATTTGTTTTCTCTGTAGCAGTTCATTGATTTCATAAATACAACACACTATAGTTTTTTATACATAGCATAAAGGTAAAAAATGATATATGCAGTGTTGTCTTCATTTTAGATATCAAAAGGTTTTTGTGGCTCCCGGTGTTTTCTTTTCTGTGGGACACGAGTCCAAATGGCTCTTTGAGTGTTTAAGGTTGCCGACCCTTGGCCTAGGCCAGGGGTAGGCAAAGTTGGCTCTTTTATGACTTGTAGACTTCAACTCCCAGAATTCCTAAGCTAGCATGATTGGCTCAGAAATTCTGGGAGTTGAAGTCGACAAGTCATAGAAGAGCCAACTTTGCCTACCCCTGGCCTAGGCAAACCAAATCTAAATATCCACAGCTGTGACATTTTTGGACCAACTACCATTCCTTACCCTGCCTCTCTGAAATAGTTGAAAGGCTAAAATACACTCTACTACATTACACCTTGGTCTCAGTGGGAAAATGCAGACATAAATATAAGTAAATTCATAGAGGGGGGGTGTTTTTATTCCTTGTTGTGAGCTGCCTGGATATGATACAGATGGCCAGACTGGACGTTCTGTAAAATAAATAAATAAAAGGACACTCCTTCCAAGTAAAATCAGCCCTCATTTCTTACCTCTTTCAAAGCTATGGGTTAAGGTTTATTTATTATTTATTTATTAATGAGACTTATATACCGCCTCACAGTGCAAGCACTTTCTAAGTAGTTTACACCATTAAGCAATGCATATTTATATTGCCCCCAACAATCTGGGTCCTCATTTTACCTACCTCGGAAGGATGGAAGGCCTGAGTCAACCCTGAGTCAGTGAGATTTGAACAACTGAACTGCTGATCACAGTCAGCTAAAGTAGCCTGCAGTACGGCACTCTAACTGCTGCACCACCTCGGCTCTTAGGTTGCCCTGCCCTACCTTCTCCTCACTCTTTAAGGTTCTTTCTCTTTTGCACTGCAACATCACAGGCAGCTATCCAACAGATGCAGCCCCTTCCCCTCTGGAAAACTGGAAAGGCCTCATTGAATGCATTTATATACCCTTAGTGGCTGGAAAGAAAGAGCAACCAGCCTTTGCGGTGCAGCATAACAACTGTGGAAGGTGGCACCCCACAGACAGGTCAGGAAGGCTCACGGCTCCAAAGCAAAGTCGCTTTTCCTTATCATTGACCCAACACTCAAGAACACCCCTTCCTCTCTCGGGGGACCCCAAGAGCAGGATCGTTCCCACCTCCCCCCCCTGGTCAAGACCCTCAGTGGCCCCTTTGCCCCCACCCCATTTCTCCCTTGGCTTTGAAGCCATCCGTAGGGCTGCCCCCCTCCTCTCCAGCCTAGATTTCCCCCAGGGCAGCCGGAGATCTCTTGCGCAAGGATGGCAGTGGGTGAGGAGGGGGGGTTCTCCCTGACTCCCACCCTTGACTGGGCTTTGAAGAGACCACCGGGCTGGGCCGGACCCCAGAGGTGGGAAGGCCTGGGGGGTCTTTCTTGGCTTTTGGCCAATACCTGGAGGAGAGGCGTGGCCAGGGCCACTTTAAGCAGGAGGGCGGGTCCCCTTCCAGGATGGCTTCGACCTTTCCAGCTGGTCCGTGCACCCGGGGCGAAAGCAATCTTCACTCTGCGGGGCGGTGGGGCTCCCTGCTCCGCTCCTGGCCTTTGGGGGAAGTTCGTTGGACGTTGCCCCGGCTCTGGGCTCCCCTCTTAGGGCTAAGGACAGAGGCTCAGCCCTCTCCCCTTGGACTTGGCTTCTCCTGCAAAAGTCGGGGGTCCCTTCTTGGGACGGCGCCCTGGGACTTTCCCTCGAGCTTTTCTGAGCTGCTTTCCCCATCGCCTCTTTGCCCCATTGGGTCGGAAGGGGGGTGTCTCCCCATTGCTGCCCCCGAAGAAGAAAAGCTGGCCCGTTGAGCCGTCTAAGGAAGGAGACCTTGGACGCTTTTAAGGCCCTCTCGGCTTGCTCCATCCCCTCCTTGCTCAACCCAACCCGTCCGAGAGATATTTTCGGGCCTCCCCCGTTTTCTCCCCGGGCATCTTGGCGAACTTTCCGAGCCAAGGGCAGGGAGCCTCCCTTTCCTAACCGGTCAACCCATGGCGGGGCCCTTGCGACGAGAGCTAGGCCGCTCCTACCCCTTCCCGGTGCAAAGCCTGCATCTCGGCAACCTCCAGGCCGTTCCCCAGCACGAATCCTCCTCCTCTCCCGGATTCTTGCCCGAAGGCTTCAGCGGGGCCACCGCCGGGCAGGCCTTTGGCTACAAGCCCGACTACGGGCCTCAGGGAGGGATCGGGGAGCCCTATCCCGGCGGGGGTGAAGTCCCTCGCGCCTGGTACCCCTTTGCTGCCGCGGGGGATGCCTGGGGCCACCCTCCCGGGTTCATGGTAGGCCCTTATGCCCTCGCCCAGCCCGGAGAAGCCTGCCAGGCTTCCAAGGCCGAGATCAAAGTCGAGCGCGACTACGACCAAGCGGGCTCTTATTACGGTGGGCATCCCTGGGCCGGTGGGTGTCTGGTCCCTTCGATGCAGGTCCCGGCCCGTCCGGCTTCTTGCAACAACAACAACAACAGCAACAACGAGGCCGCTTCGCCCAGTCCGGATTCCGAGCCTTCCAGGAGCCCCGCCAGCCCGCCCGAAGAGGTGGACAGTGGGGAGATCAGTCCCCGGAGCGATGTCAGTCCAACCCCCAGCGAGCAGATGGCCTCGGAGGAAGCGAAAGATGAAGAGGGCAGCGGAGAAGAGGTAGGAATGGAGGGGGACGATTGGGGGCCAACCTGAGGTTTTTGCAAGACGCTTCTCAAAGTAGAGTTATATAAGATTAAGAAATGAACAACTCTTTTTTAAAAAAAAAAATGGCACGGACACAATTGAGAACCTTAGCATAGTAGGGTTCATTGATGTGATCCTTCTCATCTTCTCATTTTTTCTCATCTTTCCTACTACTTTCATCTATTGGTATCTATGATATTGATACCACGTTGATGTATCTTATTAATGACTGTAACCATGACCTACCATATACAACCCATCACTTTGTTGCTTGTATGGACAAGTGAGCACTTATGCACCGGAGACGAATTCCTTGTATGTGTCCAGTCACACACGGCCAATAAAGAATAATTGTGTCCTTGCCAGAGTGGGTTTTTTTCTTTTTCTTTTGGGGAGTTGCTCATTTTTCTTACAGGATGCTAAAGGTTGCTTTTAAAACTGGTTCCTACCAGCAGTTTTAAATAGAATGGGAAGGCATTCCTAGCGGTTTTTTTTTCTTCTTTTTCATTGCATTCAGCTGTGGTGTTGCAATCCCGGAGGAGGAAGAATCTCCTTTTTTGCATTCCCATAACAATCCTGGGTTTGATCTGTTTTGAGTGTAGCAGAGCATTTTAAAGGAAGATTTTAAGCAAAGGGTTTTAGCATTTGTATCTGCTTGAGATGCAAATTGATTGAGGGCGAAAGAAGAAGGGGACGGCTGAGAATGAGGTGGCTGGATGGAGTCACTGAAGTAGCTTAAATGGATTGTGGAGGAGGGGGGATGGTAAAGGACAGGAAGGCCTGGATGGGTCAGACAGGACTTCACAACTAACAACAATCTAGAGAAATATGGAAATGTTATTAGTCTGTTATATATAAAAAGTATTAGAATTAATTCACTAGGAAGGATTAAGAAGGGAGAGGGAGAGGGAGAAAGGAGGAAGGAGGAGTGGGAAGTAGAATGCGGGAGAGGAGGAGTAAGAAGGTAGGTAGGTAGAGGTGGAAAGGAGGAGGGGAGTGAGGAGAAAAAAGGCAGAAACAGACAGATTAATAATAGTAAGACTAGGAATAAAAATAGATCATTGGTTTTTTGATGAAAATGTATTCTATTGATGTGTTAAAGGTATATGTGCAAATGTAAATGTGATAAATGTGGAGAGAAAATAAAAATTTATTCAAAACAACAACAACAATCTGCTTGAGACTTTGGAGACTGTTAGGCAAATGTTGGGAGCAAATGAAGGATTGTGGAATTGTATGAAGTGCTCTGGGAAGTTCACATCTATGGAGATTCTCACAGTTATCCAGGTCATGGTTGTCCCAAAGGCGGTTTTTCCTAAGAGGCAACTGGACTTTCTTGGTTTTTTTTTCTTTGAAAAAGTTTCGCTTCTCATCCAAAAGCTTCTTGGATGAAAAGCGAGATGTTTTCAAAGGAAAAGAAAAACAAAATCCAGCTGCCTTTTGAAAAAACCACCTTTGGCTCTGGGACTTCACATTTATTATGGAGTGGCTGGCTTGTACTGTGCATTATTGTTGCTGGGTAGGACAAAAAGGAATAAACCATGATCTCCTTTGGGACTCCTTGATAAGTATTACACGGATAAAATTTCCGAGCTGGTAAAAAACTCTGTTAAAGGTGGAGTCCATTGAAGTCTCTGGAAGATTTGCAACTAGGATTTTAGATCCCAGCTCAGGATTAAGTATCATGTCCTGCCACCATATCATGATTGTTAACAGTAAAGAAAGCAATGTGGTTTTCCCCTGATGGGGCTTTTTTTTTGGGGGGGGGTCATGTTTGAATGAGAATCTCTAAGCTTATATTGAAACATAAATAAGTGGTTGGGTTTGCAAGACTGAATCGCAAACTAGTTAACTCTGCTTTAGCTTATTACATATTGTGTGAACTGGGACTGTAATTAGTTTGTAGCTCAGTGACTCTTCACACAACTGGTAACCTGGTTTCTTAATTAGCCACAGTTTGGGTTTTGTCCAAAACACTGAATCTTAGTTGCCAGTTTTAGTGGTTATATCTAATATGCTAAATCACAAATCTCTTAACTGAGTTGAATACTAACCAAGCTGACCATGGTATCTGTGTTTGGAAGTGATAACATTATGAGGTGTTTTTTAGGATGGGTTTTCTGTAAATCTGTATTTTCTATATTTCATTTTTTTTCAATCCCACACCCACCTGTTCAGTGTGTGTGTGTGTGTGTGTGTGTGTGTGTGTGTGTGTGTGTGTGTGTGTGTATTATATATATACATTATATATACATTATATATATATATGTATTGTAAAAGTGGATGTTGTGGAATTTGAAAAAAAATGAAATTGGAATTTTTTTTTTGATCCAGCTTCATATTTTATACACTGGAAACAGACTGTAGTTCATGAAAGCTCAGGCTATTGTGCATAATCACTTTAAGGTGTCACAAATTAGAAGCAGGCAGAGATTATGGGAGTTGAGATTATGGAAGATCAAGTTGAGAAAAGGTGGCTTTAGTTTCCTCCTAAAAAACTGTCTGAGCTGTTTCTTTACACCCTTGAACTTTTGGAGATAAAGCTCTAAATAGCCCTCTTTCTTTTAAAAGTAATTACATAGCAAAGCTGTGTGAGATTACTCCATCAACTCAAGTACCCTTTGCCTTACTTAGTTGTTGAGAAGGATGTAAAGCCAACAGCTTCCTTTTTTCCCCCCATTCAAGAACTAGTATTCAGATTCTACTGCCCTGGTGGAATTGGGAGGATTAAGGGTGATTAATTAGTGCCAGGATGTGTTTAATGTTACAAACAGCTTTGAGATTTTTTTTAAATGAGAAGCAGCATATAAACATGTTAGTGAAGGTACATAAAATCATTGCCCCTCTCAATTTGTTTAAAGTCACCTAATCCCAACTATTAGAAGTTGTCAACTAGTAAAATCGATTGCAGGGTCAAGAAGTCGGACTTGATTGGCAGAGCATATAAACTCTGAAGATGTAAGAGAAAATATTTTTCTTATAAATTCCTGGATAATTTAGAGAAATATTTTTTTCTTCTCACCCCTATTGGGCATTAACTCTATGTTTCCAATGGAACTGAAGACTTAACTACCATTAGAAATTGTGGAGAATGTTCATAGCTCAAGTTGTAGATTTAAGCAGAAGTGATTTGCTGCTTGACTCCCCTGATGTTTCGTTACCAAACTAGGTAATATTTTCAGCGGGATTTTGGATGAAGTGTCTTGTTTAGTAACAACAGAGTTGGAAAGGACCTTTGAGGTCTTCTAGTCCAACCCCCTGCTTAGGCAGGAAACCCTACACTACTTCAGACAAATGGTTATCCAACATCTTCTTAAAAACTTAAAAACTAGTGTTGGAGCATTCACAACTTCTGGAGACAAGTTATTCCACTAATTAATTGTTCTAACTGTCAGGAAATTTCTCCTTAGTTCTAAATTGCTTCTCTCCTTGTTTAGTTTCCACCCATTGCTTCTTGTTCTACCTTCAGGTTTGTTTATACAGGTACCATATTAAGGAGAATATTTGTAGCACAGAGTTAACATGAGGAGTCTTTGGTGCTCTCTGAGCTTGGTTGTTTTCTTGGCAGATGTTTCATTTCCCAAACTAGATGTTACCTAGTTTGGGTAATGAAATATTCGCAAGATCAGCCAACCACCCACGACCTATATAAATGAACAAGACACTTCTCACACACACACACACACACACACACACACACACACACACACACACACACACACACGAAGATGTTACCTAGTTTGGTAGCTGAAACGTCTGGGAGTCGAACAGCAAGCTCTGAGGACAAACCTCTGCCTAAAACTCTACCTTTTAAAATGAAAAAGCTTTAAGATTTCCTTCTAGGAAAGATGCTCCCTTGAGTTGGATTTCTTGATTTGTTGTTTCCTTTGTGTGTGTGCCCCAGCTGTTTGCTCACTCGTTAGTTGGATTTATTCAATTGATCAGTAAATAAACTATACATCAATCTCTAGTTGATTGGGTTAGCCCAGTGATGGCAAACCTTTTTAGGCTCCAGTGCCAAAAGGGTGTGTGCGCAAGCAATAGTGTGTGCGCGTGTGCCCACACTCATAATGCAATGCCCTCCCCCCCTGTGCATATGCACAACCCCCTGCTCCCCCCCCCGCGCATGCGCACAGGCCTCACTGAAGCCTCCGGACTTCCAGTAGGCCCATTGGGCTGTTTTTCGCTCTCCCCAGCGTTCAGGAAAGCCTCCTAAAGCCTGGGGATGGCAAAAAATGGCCCAATGGGTCAACCGGAAGTTCGTTTCCGAACTTCCCGTTGGGCCGTTTTTCGCCGTCCCCAGGATTCAGGAGGCTTTCCTGAAGCCTGGGGAGAGCGAAAACGGCCAAAAAAAAAGGCTAAAAATCAGCTGGCCAGTGCATGCATGCGCACTGGAGCTGACATAGGGCAATGCCTCGCGTGCCACCTGTGGCACGCGTGCCATAGGTTTGCCATCACTGGGTTAGCCTAACATGGTATGTCAAAAATTATATTTTGGCATCGTGTGAATGTGAAAACTAGTGTTTTGGTATACGGTACTAGGTTACCTTTTAGGCTATATAGTGGGTTAAAAACCAATTGTAAAATGAGTCACAGTTCTGTGATTTGTTTCTAAAATTCAGAGACTGCAGCAAGGGGTGGGGTCCCCCCCCCCACAAGCAGACTGATAATGTTTTAGCTTTTATCCTGTTCTCCTGCATATCAGCTATAACAAAAAACCTCTTTTGTGCTAACAGACAGGATCACATCATTGTTCCCCAACTTGGTGCCCCAGAGGCTTGGGGGGTGGGGGGTTTACGGGAAGTTTTGACATGACTGCGATTTGTTCATAGTTTATGACATCTGTATTGCACAGCAAGGTGTGAAATCCAAACTAGCAATGCAGTGCAGGTAGTCCTCAACTTAGAACCGCAATTGAGCCCACCAGAATTTATGTTGCAAAATGTATGTTGAAATTTGTTAAGTGAGTTTACAGCTTGTCTTGTCGCAGTTGTTAAGTGAATCACTGTGGTTGTTAAATTAGTAAACCCGGTTGTTAAGTGAATCTGACTTCCTCATTACTTGGCTTGTCAAGAGGGTCACAAAAAGTGATCTCATGACCCGAGACACTCCCACCAACCGTCATAAATATGAGTTAGATGCCAAATATCTGTATTTTGATCACATGACCATGGGGATACCACAATGGTTGTAAGTATGAAACCTGGTCGTAAGTCACTTTTTTCAGTACCGTTGTAACTTTGAACGGTCACTAAATGGACTGCTGTATGTTGAGGAGTACTTGTATAGCATTATCACATGGTGACACTGCTCTCAGTATCAAAGTATCAAAGATTATTATGGAGCTAGAAAGAATGAGAAAGAGAGAGAGGGGGGAGGGAGGGAGGAAGGAAGGAGGAAAGGAAAGAAAGGAAAAAGAAAAAGAAAGAAAGGGAAGGAAGGAAAGGAAGAAAGGAAGGAAAAGAAGAAAGGAAGAAGGAAGGAAGGAAAGAAGGGAGGGAGGGAGAGAAGGAGAGAAGGGGAAGGAAAGGAGGAGAAGAAGGAAGGAAAGGAGAAGGAAAGGAGAAAGAGAAGGAAGGGAAGGAGAAGGAAAGAGAAGGAAAGAAAGGAAAGGAGAAAGGAGAAGGAAAGAAAGGAAAGGTGAAAGGAGAAGGAAAGAAAGGAAAGGAAAGGAAAGAAAGGAGAAGAAAAGGAAAGGAAGAAGGAAAGGAAAGAAAGAAGAAAAGAAAGAAAGAAGGAAAGAAAGAAAGAAAGAAAGAAAGAAAGAAAGAAAGAAAGAAAGAAAGAAAGAAAGAAAGAAAGAAAGAAAGAAAGATGCCAATGATTGAGGCAATTAGAAAGGTTTTCCTGTATGGAAAGGCTACAACAATTGGAAGTTTTTTTTAAAGCCAATAAAAACACGATAGCTTAATACGAAATCAATGCATGATATAGAAAACGGAAAGGTTTTATTCCTCCCAGTGTTGGAATTCTGTGTCACCGATTGAAATGAAATATTCAGTGATTCAGGATCAATGAACAGAGCAATTGTTTTAATGCTGTGCCTGGTATGAAATTCACGGCCATTGGGCGGTGATGGCCATCGGTGTGGAATTTTTTTTAAGGAGAGGATTGGACAAGTCCAAGAAAGACCATCAACAGGGCAGTTTGCTATTCTGAAATACCAACTGCTGGGGAGCCCGCAGTGTAGGAGGGGTATCAACCCCCTATTCATGTTTGTGTGTTTTTGGAATGTATATTGACTGCCTACTGTGAGATACAGAGTGGTGGACCAGATCAGCCCTTGGATCGAGTAAAACTCTTTGAAGTTTCTCATTCCTTGGGGAACATTAATTAATGAAACATTGTGTTCCTGCTCTCAAAGCCAGAGAAAAAGCAATTGTGCAGCATTTCTTTAAAAAAAAGAGTCAAGTTTCCAGAGAAAAGAAGCAACTCAATGTCTCCCCTTTCTTTCTCCATTCTCAACTCAAGATCTACCACGGAGCCAAGAAATTCATCTTGAATTTCTGAGCAGGAGCTGATCAAGTTAATTTTTATGCCCCTTGCTAATGTTATCATAACTGGACGGAGTAATATCAAATCTTCCCAAGTCTCTTTGTGCAATCAGATTATTGTTTGCTGCAGAACCAGACAGGAAGACCCGTCTTCTCAAAACCACTGAATTTTGCTTGAATCCAAGAGCTATCGATCAAAGTCAGGTATTGAAATTAAAGTGAAAGTTTATAAATATTGAAGAGTTAATGCTTATTCATCTAGGTAAACAATAAAAACAAAACCCAGATTACAGTAGATAACCTAGGAGTGTTGAAATGAGAATGATATCTCATTAGAGGCGATGTAGGATCTTTTCTTGGAATTCAGACACTTAGAAATAAAACCGAGATTAAAAGTCTAATAGAAAATATTTATTTCAGTACAAAAAAAATGAACCCTGAATAATTACATCTTTGCTAAGAAAACACGACCGTTCAGGTCAACAGCTAAGGCAGAAGAGAATTAATGGTGGTTTAGGAATGCACACATGCGCACTCATCATATCACGTGTTCTGCTTATATTGGAATGTACCATAATATTAGGATAGGGGTGCATCACCCTGCATAGACATACAACTGACAATATTCACTACGTGACAAGGAGTGTATTTCTGATTTGGGGGATGGAAAAGTATACTTCTTAAAAAATAAAATAAAAGCAGCATAAACACTTAACAAAGAGAATATTCTCTCCCCATTTCCCCCTATGGTTAGCCAATTGGATAGATGACCCTCTGATGGTGATGTTTTATTAAATTTATATGCTGCCCAGCTCACTATCCAAGAAACTTTAGGCTGCTTACAATAAAGTCAAAACTGCAAAAACATTTAAAAGAATAAAAAGAGAATTAGAATTAACAGGGATCAATAAACAACCACAATGATGACCACAACGGGGCCCAAAAGTTCTCTTGCTAAGTGAGACAGTTGTTAAGTGAATTTGCCCCATTTTGTGACCTTTCTTGCCACAGTTGCTAAGCGAATCACTGCAGTTATTAAATTGGTAACACGGTTGTTAAGTGAATCTGGCTTCCCCATTGACTTAGCTTGTCAGATGGTCACAAAAGGGGATCACCTGACCCCGGGACACTGCAACCATCGTAAATATGAGCCAATTGCCAAATATCTGAATTTTGATCACGTAACTATGGGGATGCTACAATGGCTGTAAGTATGAAATGTGGTCGTAAGTCGCATTTTGCAGTGCCATTGTAACTTTGAATGGTCACTAAATGAACTGTTGTAAGTCGAGGACTACCTGTATTAAGGGAATAAAAAAATAAAATGTTTCAATAAAATGAAAAAGAGATTCAATTGACCACTAGATCTTTTTCTGCGGTCAGTTTTCTGTGTTTCTTTGTTGCTATGTTTCTAAATATTAAAATATCCAGAGTATGTTTAGAGATAAGGTTTGGTCACCCAAGCAGCAACCCCACAAGCAATAATGAAGATTAAGATCAATGCAAATTTTCAAAATGTAAATGTCAATTCAAAAGACAAGTGCTCTTATGTTATGGAAGGAAGGAGAGGGAAGAGTGAATGGAGAGGGAGGGAGGGAGGGAGGGAGGGAGGGAGAGGGAGGGGGGGAGAGGGAAGAGGTTAGATTGAGTTGGGACCAAATTTGCAGAGTGAGCTTCCATGAATGAAGGTAGACCTGCACCAGAAGATCATAGTTCATTGAACAAACAAGAGCATCTAGGTTCACTTAAGCCATACACCATGGTTAAACTTTATACAGTATCTAGTTTTCACATCACAGTGAAAACCATATGGTTTAAGCACGGTCAGCCTGTGTATTACGTTGTGCCACTTCAGGAGGATCTGCTATGGCTTTCCCTGACCATTTTTTTGGGGGTGGCAACATATACAAACAACGCACCGCTTGTGGATCTGATGTCTGCCCTACAACCCTTGCCAGATGCTTTATCCTGTCTGCTCCATCCTGCCTTTGGGGCTTTCAGTCAAGATCCCCTCCTTCTCCTACCCCTCCTCGCTGGAAATGACATTCGCCAGGGCCTTCCAACACCATCCCCCCCCTCTGCCTGTAATGTCTGGCTAAGGATTTTGGAGAGCCACTTGTAGTGCTAAAGTCACTTCAAATCGCTCCTGTTGGTGCCTTGAAAGAGTTCATCCTCTTGCCTCAGGGCAAGGTAGACCTTGTGATTGGCCTCCAGTCTATGGAAGGAATCTAGGCTTGGACTTTGGCTTGTTCTTCACTCCTGCACGGATGTATGGTGTCTATTTCTAAGGAGTATACACCTTCCAGGAATGGTTATCTTGCTCAACATTCCAAATTTTGAATCCTCCCAAGTTTGATATTTCGACTTTCACAATCTCCAGCTCATCTCAAGGTCACGATGAGTTCTGGAGAACAGCCTACTGGAGAATGCAAGTTAATGGCTGCAAGAGATAATTGGAGCAGAATAGATCTTAGGATGAGCCATACCCCCTTCACAGTCCCCAGACCATGTAGAATCAGAGAAGATTCATCTTGAGAACTTGCAAAGAATAGCAACTAGGATGATTAAAGGCCCGGAGACTAAAACATATGAAGAATGGTTGCAGGAACTGGGTATGGCTAGTTTAGAGAAAAGAAGGACTAGGGTAAGGTGGCCAGATTTTAATATTTGTAAAGCGGGACACCATTGACCGGGGGGGGGGGGTTCTAGGGGAGCAAGACGGGAGGGGTCCGTCTCTCTTATCCTGCAGCTTTGTGCACCCCCCCAAACACCCCCCCCCTTTTCATCTCAGCCCTTACCGCTGCCATGGCCGGGGCTCGCCTCTGCTGCGTCTGGCCCAGAGAGGGACAGCGGCAGGAGAAGGAAGAAAGCAAACCGCGGCTGTGGTGCTTCGGGAGGGCGGGTGGTGAGGGTTCCTCACAGCCGCGTGCTGCCTCCGTTGCAGAAGCCGCCGCCAGCCAGCCGGGCAGCAGCCCTCCGTGTGGGGAGACGGCCAGGCCTGCACTTGAAAGAGGCTGCCGCTCTCGCTGCCCGCTTTCTTCCTTCTCCCGCCGCGAAACAAAAGTGAACTGCGGCAGCGCTGCTTCAGGAGGGCAGGCGGATGTCTGCAGCCAGGCAGGGAGGGAGAGCAGGGAGAGCGGCAGCCCCTTCCAAGTGCAGGCCTGGTACTATACCCGCCCGGAGGGCTGCCGCCCATCCAGCCACCAGCGGCTTCCGCGCCGCACTTGTAGTTGTGTGGCTGGCCGGATTAACAGATGTGCTGGGGACGCCTTGCCCGCCGCCTCCATGCGCTGCGCTTGGCAGGGGCCGCTGCCCCTCTCACTGCCCTCCCTCCCCGCCTGGCAGGAGGAAGCAGACGAGGCAGTAGGCAGAGGGGTGTGCAGGGCTCCGCTCGGCCGCTGAGCATGTGGGGCGCCCGCCCCAGCTCTCGGGCTGCTTCCCACTTTGCGCAAATTCAAATTCAAAAGCGGGACTTTTTTGAAACACCGCGGGACGCGGGACAAATTATTAAAAAGCGGGACTGTCCCGTCAAAAGCGGGATGTCTGGTCGCCTTAGACTAGGGGTGACATGATAGCAGTATTTCAGTATTTGAGGGGCTGCCACAAAGAAGAGGGGGTCAACTTATTTTCTAAAGCACCAGAATGGATGGAAACTAATCAAGGAGAGAAGCAACCTAGAATTAAGGAGAAACTTCCTAACAGTGAGCACAATTAACCAGTGGAACAATTTGCCTTCAAAAGTTGTGGGTGCTCCATCACTGGAGGTTTTTAAGAAGAGACTGGACAGCCACTTGTCTGGAATGGTATAGAAACTTCTGAATGAGCCAAGGGGTTGGATTTGAAGACCTCCAAGGTCCCTTCCAGCTCTATTCTGATTGATTGAAGAATCAAGGGTGTATGCTAGCCATAATAATGCTATTTGTGGCAGAAACAAGATTGGATTGGATTGGATTGGATTGGATTGGATTGGATTGGATTGGATTGGATTGGATTGGATTGGATTGGATTGGATTGGATTGAATACTTGATTTGGCCAAGTGTAATTAGATACACAAGAAATTTGTACAGAAGCACTCAATAATTAACTTTTTAATACCAATAAAAGGGAAAGTGAAGAAGATAATCAGAAGGATAAATAATACTACCACAGCCATACTTCATGGGTTAATATACATAGACATTAGACAGCATTGTGAGAATTAGATGATCAGCAGGAGTGATGGCATTATTTTGGGCCTGCAATGCCCTATAGCAACGTCCTGAGGGAAGAAGTTGAGATAACTTTTATGTCCAGGATGTGAGGCTGTCTGCAGATATTTTCTCAGTTCTTCTGACCCACACAATATACAAGTCTTCTATGGAAGGCCGGCTGGTTGCAATTGTTCTTTCTACAGTCTTTTAAAACTATCCCTTGGAGTCTGTACTTGATAGTTAAGAACAATGTGAGCTTGAGGGGACAGAAAACCTGGCAGATTTCTTCTGGAGAAGATATGATTAGCTCTGATGGGCAATTAAGTAGGCTCCAGGCTAGAAAGATTGGCTGGTTAACTATTTTTAGAAGCAACACAGAAAAAAGCCAAGCCTGTTGGTTGGGTTCCTTTTCTTATCATAAAGGTGTGAAGATTGTCTGCTGGGAATTGGAATTGTCTGCTGGAGATTATCTACTGCTCCAAAGAGTGAGAAAGAAATAGATTAGAAACAATGAAAGTGATACCTGAGCTTGAACTCTCTGCCTTGTAGCAAGAAATGTAATAAATCACTCCAGCAGGGGAGAGGTTCAAGTATGAAGAAGCATTGAGATCTGTGGATGTGATTGATTTCTAGTGATTTAAAAGGAATCCATTGGATTCTTCTGATTTACAAACTACCCATAGTCTGGCATGGAATCTTTTCAATTCTCTTTCAATGTTGGGCTCTTAAACAGATTGTGAGAATTAAAACCGCTTTGGTGGTCTTATCCTGATTAGTATAAAAGTGAGATTGTATATGTACCTATCTGATGTAATTTTGTGTGTGTGTGTGTGTGTGTGTACACACACATTTATATACATTTATAATATATATGTTATATATATATATATATATAATATATATTATATATGTAGTATTTTTTGCTGATAAATGAAAATAAAGGGAGACTATTATAGATCTATTTCGAGCTTATTTTGCTCTCGTCAGATAGCCATACCCATTACTGGGATTTGAACCCGGGCCGGCTGCCTAACACGACAGAAAAACGTGTGTGTGTGTGTGTGTGTGTAGCATTTTTATATATTATAATGTTAATATATATATTAACTTTGTTTAATGGTTAAATTTAATTAATTTAAATTAAATCAAATTTAATTAATTAATTAATTAATTAATTAATTAATTAAGATGGAACTCAAATACTTTGGCCGCCTAATGAGAAGGAAGGACTCACTGGAGAAGAGCCTAATGCTGGGAAAGATTGAGGGCAAACGAAGAAGGGGACGGCAGAGAATGAGGTGGCTGGATGGAGTCACTGAAGCAGTAAGCGTGAGCTTAAATGGGCTCCGGGCAGAGGTGGGTTCCTGCCTGTTCCTGCCGGTACGGTTAATAGCTGTTGTTCGGCACAGAGTTGAAGACGCTGCTGCCGTTTGCAGCGTGGGAGCTTTCCCCGGGCGCTTTCTCCGCCCGCATGGACGCTGCCAATTGCGTTCTTTTGCCCTCTGCGCATGCAGAACGCTTTGCGCATGCGCAGAGGGCAAAAGAACACAATTGGCTGCGTCCATGCGGGCGGCGGCAGCGCCCGGGGAAAGCCCCCGCGCAGCGAACGGCAGCAGCGTCTTCGGCTCTGTGCCGAACAACAGCTATTAACCGTACCGGCAGGAACCCACCTCTGGCTCCGGGGGATGGTAGAGGACAGGAAGGCCTGGAGGAATGTTGTCCATGGGCAACTTAGAACAAATGGTTGGATGTCCATCCCCTCTTCCTCTAGGTTTCCCTCTGGAACAACAGCTGATTGACATAGGGAAGAAATAGTGACTGGTTCAAAATCACTCAGTGAGCTGCTATATGGGAAGGTGGAATTGAACCTCCTCCCCTTTTTTTTTTACAATTTTAAAAATAAGTAAATATATATTCCAGGTGAGGTAATAGGAGCAAAAAAGTTAAAAAGTGTTCAAATCAATTCCAAATGAGGGAGTAGTTATCCCAAAGGTGCTTCTTTTCAACACACACAAAAAAACCTGGACTTTCTTGGGGTTTTTTTTTCCTTTGAAAATGTTTTGCTTCTCATCCAAGAAGCTTATTCAGTTCTTCGGAACTGAACTTGAAGGGAAAAAGCTTCTTGGATGAGAAGCGAAATATTTTCAAAGGAAACACCAAGAAAGTCCAGTTGCCTTTTGCAAAAACAACAACAACAACAACAACACGGCAACCATGACCTGGATGATTGAGAATCTCCATAGACATTTAGCCAAAAGTTGTAACTTCTTTTCTGAAAAATGAGTGCGCATCAAGGAGGTCTTATTGCTGTCTTGAAATGGACACCTGTCAATCAAAGTGCTTCTTTTTCTTTGCTTTATTTCCCCCCCTTAGGAAACAACCACTACAGAAGAGCTGGAACAGTTTGCTAAGGAACTGAAACACAAAAGAATTACCCTGGGCTTCACCCAGGCAGACGTGGGACTGGCCCTGGGTTTACTCTATGGTAGGTACAAGCTGTGGAGTTTTAGGCATGTAAAAAAATCAAAGAAATGAAAAAAAATTGTGGGTGGTTTTTATTGCTAGGATGAGAAGAAGCTCAACTTTTTGTCTCAACTAAGATTAAGAGTCTTTCTGTGGCACTTGAGCAGTCCTGGCTCAGAATGGTAGAGCTTGTAGAACAAAAGAGTTGGAGAGAAGCCTGCTGAGCTAAAGAGATGTGTTGCATTGAATCGGAATGTAATCTTGATCTGTTGATAAGATTGACCCATTAGTCCAAAAAATAGCTCCAAAGTGAGAAACATCTCTTCTTTAAAGGCATTGTTATCTAACAAGGGATGCTCCTTTAATATAGCTTTTATATTAAAAGGTGTAACTGGCACCTAATTTACAGGGAAATATTTTTAAGTGTGTTGATTAATCTGATCAATTAAATCTTGTAGCACTTTCAGAGGCATTTCTCACTGTCTATTTCATGTTGTCGGAATTTTTCTATCACCTGGAATCAATCAATCAATCAATCTCCTTCCTTCCTTCCTTTCCCTCTCTCTTCCTTCCTTTCTTTCCCCCCTCTCTCTTTCTTTCTTTTTCCTTCATTCCTTCCCCTCTCTTTTTCTTTCTTTATTTCTTTCCCTCTCTTCCTTCCTTCCTTCCTTCCTTCCTTCCTTCCTTCCTTCCTTCCTTTCCCCCTCTCCCTTCCTTTCTCTTTTCCTTCCTTCCTTCCTTCATTTCCCTCTCTTCTTTCTTTCTTTCTTTCCTTCCTTCTTTCCTTTTTTCTTTCCTTCTTTCTTTCTTTCTCTCTCCCTTCCTTCCTCTCTTTTTTCTTCCTTCCTCTCTTCCTTCCTTCCTTCCTTTCTTTCTTTCTTTCTTTCTTTCTTCCTTTCTTTCTTTGTCGTGAAGTACATAGTCTAATTTCATTTGGTTTTCTACTGAAAATAATTGTGTATTTGAATCTAAAAAGTATGGAAAACGCTGGGCAAGAAGTTGCCTTAGACAGCGTTCAAAAATTCTTCCAGCACTTGAATTATTAGCAGAGTAGTTGCCAACAATATTCCCTATTTTTCTTTAGTTACTACAACGCATGAACCCATTACAAAAAGCCCCTTAAGGTCAGTGAGACTGAGACAGAGATTGAGTTCTGATATCTATAGTATCAACATCTGACCTACTAGAGATCCTCTTCTAAATATCAATCTGGTTGTTTTTTTGTTTTCACTTACTCATACAGGGAAGATGTTTAGTCAAACCACCATCTGCCGCTTTGAAGCTTTGCAACTCAGCTTCAAGAACATGTGTAAGCTAAAGCCCCTTCTTCAGCGTTGGCTTCAAGAGGCTGACAGTAACGAAAACTTGCAGGAGGTGAGTTTCTAGGACAGATGAACGGCTATCCTGTCTCCAGGACCTGAACGAATTTTTCATTTGGGAGGTTGAGTTTTATTCATTGTTAGCTATGATTATTAATAATGGCAAACTTTGCTGAGAGTTCTAGGCAAATGTTAAAACTTCCCTCTTTCCCAAGGAGTATAAAATGTAAAGGGTTTTGTTTAACATTTGAAGCGAAAAGAGCATTCAGAATTGTGGTGGCCCAGAATATCACAAAATAATAATAATAATGGCTATTTCAAAGGATCTGCTCATTGGAATTTTTTTTCAGTGCATCTCCTGAACGGTGAGATTCACCCCAAAGGCAGGCAGGAATACATGCTATTTTGAGGGTAAAGATTCGTTCTCAGAGCTTGTGGGTTGATTTCAGAATGTTTTATTTATTTATTTATTGGTGAGATTTATATACCGCCTCATAGTGAAAGCACTTTCTAAGCCAGGGGTCTCCAACCTTGGCAACTTTAAGACTTGTGGACTTCAACTCCCAGAATTCCTCAGCCAGCAAAGCTGGCTGAGGAACTCTGGGAGTTGAAGTCCACAAGTCTTAAAGTTGCCAAGGTTGGAGACCCCTGCTCGAAGCGGTTTACACCATTAAGCAATGTGTATTTATATTTACATTGCCCCCAACAATCTGGGTCCTCATTTTATCTACCTCGGAAGGATGGAAGGCTGAGTCAACCCTGAGCCGGTGAGATTTGAACAGCTGAACTGCTGATCACAGTCAGCTAAAGTGGCCTGCAGTACTGCACTCTAACTGCTGCGCTACCTCGGCTCTTGGCTCTTGTTTCGTTACCAGGCTAAGTAACATCTTCAGCGGAGTTTGGGGGATGTCAGTCAGCGTTCCTCAGTTTATAAAGGCTTCAGGTGTGGGCGCGTCTGCTGAAGAGGTTACCTAGCCTGGTAACGAAATGTTCGTAAACCAACCCACAAGCTCGGAGAACGAATCTTCACCCTCGTCCTACGTCCGAGCTACAGATATTCGCCACTATTGCAAAACACAATGTTTTTCTCGGACTGATGTATGTTACACATCCTTAGTGTGGATACCTTTTGCGGGAGGGTTTTGACTTGGGAGTGATAAAACGAATTCATCAATGGAATAACTTGTCTCTCAGGAGTTGTGGGCGCGTCCATCACTGGAGGTTTTGCAAAATAGACTGGACAACCGTTTGTAAGACAACCACAAGTAGGATCACATTTGGAATACTACATCCAGTTCTTGTCACCACAATAAATAAATAAAAAAGATGTTGAGACGCTGGAAAGAGTGCAGAGAAGAGCAACAGATTAGAGGGCCGGAGACTAACACATACGAAGAACGGTTACAGGAGTTCGGTATATCTAGTCTAGTGAAAGGAAGGACCAGGGGAGACATGATAGCAGTGTTCCAATATTTGAGGGGCTCCTAGAAAGATAAAAGGGTCAAACTATTTTCCAAAGCACCAAAAGGCAAGACAAGAAATAACAGATAGAAATTAATCAAGGAGACAATCAACCTAGAACTAAGAAGAAAATTCCTAACAGTGAGAACAATCAACCAATGGAATAGCTTGCCTTCAGAAGTTGTGGTTGCTCCGTCACTGGAGGCTTTTAAGAAGAGACTTGTCAGTCACTTGTCTGGAATGGTATAGGGCCGTGGTGGCGAACCTATGGCACGCGTGCCAGAGCTGGCACGCGGAGCCATAGAAGCCGGCACGCGAGGGTTCCCACCGGCAAACCGGAAGTGCGAAAAAACGCACTTCCGGTTTGCCGGTGTGCTGTTTTTTGCACTCCGGAGGGTTAAGGGAAGCTCCCTGAAGCTCTGGAATGCAAAAAACTACAAAACGGACAAACCGGAAGTGCACTTTTCCGCACTTCCGGTTTGTCCGTTTTGTAGTTTTTTGCATTCCGGAGCTTCAGGGAGCTTCCCTGAACCCTCCGGAGTGCAAAAAACAGCATACCGGCAAACCGGAAGTGCGTTTTTTCGCACTTCCGGTTTGCCGGTTTCATCGTTCCAGGCTCCGTTTCGTCGTTCCAGGCTCCGGTAAGTGGGCCTGTGCGGGGGGTGGGGGGGTGTGCGCATGCGCAGGAGGCAGCATGGGGGGGTGTTGTGCGCATGCGTGGGGGGGAGGGAATGGGTTTGGGCATGCGAGCGCGCGCAAGCGCGCCCCCCTCCCTTTTTCGGCACGCGAGCCGAAAAAGGTTCGCCACCACTGGTATAGGGTCTCTTGCTCAAGCAGGGGGTTAGACTAGAAGACCTCCCAGGTCCCTCCCAGTCCTACGATTCTATGTTCTAAGCATGTTCTAGGCTGGTGAAAAAAAATGCAGTGCCTAAATTTTAGTCACAGTGGCAAAGGAAATTGGATGAATTTTTGCTATATTGCTCAGCAAAGATACAGTTTGGTTATGTGGATCAGCTTCCTCCATTCAGTGTTTCTGCAGATTCATCCATCCATCCATTCTTCATCCATTCATTCACTGGGACCTGAATGGTTCTATAGGGGAGGATGATCAATCTAAAGTCTCTTGATCATGTCAATATTTGAAGCTCTCTGTGTTTATTAATTCCTTAGTAACGATCAGTCGAATGTTCTGTAAATAATGCTACCACAGCATTAAAATCCACACACTCTTTAGTTACCCTAAAAGAGCTAAAAGAGGAGAGAAGAAATTACAGAGAAACCAAATAAGGCATTTATTCTTGTCTTCATTTTTGAAGATGTAGACGCAGGGGTGGCCAAACTATGGTTCTTTGAGGACCTGTGGACTTCAACTCCCAGAATTCCTTAGCCAGCCATGCATGCATGGCTAGCTCAGGAATTCTGGGAGTTGAAGTCCACAGGTCCTCAAAGAACCATAGTTTGGCCACCCCTGATAGAGCATGCTAGCTTTTTCAAGAAGGAAATCAGATGAACTGAGATAAAGATGAAGCGAGAAGCCTAATGGATTAATTAAAAAACAACTTTATATCCACGCTGGATAAAATGTTGAAAGAGGAAATAATTTTAACATTCAAAACAAATCTTGCTGAAAAAGAATTAAAGGTGCCCCCCTCAAAGTCTTGTCTCGTTAACTTTGTTTTTAAGATGTCAGCAAAAATGTAGATGGGGTAATTTAGTAGGTAGGATACCTGGGTTTTCAAAAAGCTTTTGACATTTCTCTTGTATAAAGTTTATAATCAAAATTCAACAGCCATTAGATAAAAGGGAGATGCTGTCTAGAAAAAGCAGAAGAATAAAAAAAATGAACCCTTTTCAAATTAGAGAGATATTCAAAAAGAGTCCTTCATGGATCAATTGCTTTTTAAACAGTTTCCATACGTTCAGGTGAACAGTAAGGTAAGGAGACCACATTTGTTGATGTTATTAGACACTATCCAGGATAGTAAAATCTACATGAGAGTACAGAAAATCCCATAAGGATTTTTCCAAGCTGGTGAATGGACTTCAGAGAAGAAAATGTGGTTTAATACATGTAAATGTACATTGATGCACACTGGCACGAAAAATCCAGCTTGCACGTCCAATATTGGGACTCAAGAGGGCCATGATTTGGGGATCATGGTGGATGACATGTTAACTCACAGTTTGCTGCTTTAAAAGAGGACATTCTATGCTTGGAATCACTGAGAATGGAATTTAGAGTTAAATGTAACAATGAATGGAAAGATCACTCTTGGAATATTGCATTGACTTCTTTTTTTTTTTGCATCGAAAAAGGTGTGAACATGACATGGATATTCCTTTGTTAGGAAAGGTTCAGGATCATCCTTTAGAAAGGAATTCCAGAAAGATTCAGAAGCATATCACCACCCAGAGTTAAATTGTGAAAGTCACTGCCATCAGACATGGTGATAGTTGCCAATTTAGATAATTTTGAAAGCGGACTAGATTATTTCAAGTAGACCCAGGTAATCCATGGTGACTACTTTGTGGTTGTTTACTCTTCCTAAATCATAGGTATCTGACTTTAAAATAACAGCTGGTTGATTGACAGTAGAAGAGGACAATAAACCACCTGTGTTGGCTTGTGAGCTTTCTAAATGTATCTGGTGGACTTAATTTAGCAGAGATGCTCCTTTAGCTTGACATGTGAAAGAAATTTTGGAAGGAGGGGGATGCAAAGTTGGAGAGGGTAGAGGAAATTGGGGGCTAGAAAGCTTCGTAGGTTTGAAGGAAAAAGGAATGTCCAATTTGGATATGTCACTCATTGAAACATGGTTCAAAGGGAGGGCTATACAAAATGGAGGAGAGGGGCAGCAGGTTTGCATTGGGGAATGGATAATGTTAGGGTGCTAGGACAGGTAGGCCTTGACAACCGTTCATTTAGTGGTCAAAGTTACAACGGCATTGAAAAAAGTTACTTAAAACTGTCTCGTCATCCCCATGGTCACATGATCAAAATCTAGGCATCAGCAATCGTCAATGCGTTTATGATGGTGGCAACATCCTTGGGTCATGTGATCGCCATTTGCGACCTTCCCACCAGACCTCTGAAAGCAAAGTTAACAAGGGAAACCAGATTCACATTAACGGCCATGTGATTCACTTAACAGTGAATCTGCAGCCCTACGCTTAATAACCATGGCGGGGAAAAAAAGGATGTAAAATCCAGTGTGACTCACTGAACAACCGGGCTGCTTAGCGACAGAAATGCTGAAATTCAGTTGTGATCGTAAGTCGAACATTACCTCTATGCAGAAATGACAAGGATAGAGAGTTTAAAAAGACCACTACCCAAGGGAGTCGTTTAGACTGTTGCAATGGGACTTATCACAGCATAAGATTGCTTAACCTTGTAAGTAGCAGATACTGGAGACATCTGAAGCGGGATCCAATCTGGGCCGGTCACCGGAACCAGCGGTTTTGTTTTCTGAGTTTTCGGATTCGTGCTGGAGCCCATCCAGCACGAGTCCGAAAACTCGGAAGACAAAACTACTGGTTCCGGTGACCGACCCAGATTGGATCCTGCAACATTATCCTGGAACACATATATTTACCTTTGTTCGTGACACCTGAAGCTATTTTATTTTTGCTCCCTCTGTGGCTGTGATAACTTTAAGCAGAGGTGGAGAAGGGACTCTCTTATTGGGTGGGTCAGAAGGGGTTGTGACCTCCAAGCAGTGACTCCAAACATAGCTCTCGTCCTCTGTGCAGCAACTGTGCTCCATGGAGTCGGCCATGATCCAGGCTCGGAAACGCAAGCGCACCAGCATTGAGAACAACGTGCGGGGTTCACTCGAGTCGTACTTTCTGCGCTGCCCCAAGCCTAACCTGCAGGAGATTTCACAGATTGCTGATGACCTCTGCCTGGAGAAGGATGTGAGTGACCCCCATCTTATTGCATTTCCCCAAAGCAGCCACCATCTTGGTGCACGAAATCCTAGCTCTCCAGGTCAGATTTTGATGTCTGATTTGGAAGTGTACAGTTTTGTTTTGTTTTGATTTCAGAGCTTGGAAGAAATCAGGCTGACAGTTTTGAGTGAGTTGAATTTCAAAAGAACAAAACACTTTTTTTTTTGCCTTAGCAAACAATGGGAAATTAAAATTCTTTTTACTGTCTGTCCTGGGGCCAAAGAAGAAGATAAGAGTGATAGTCCATTCTGGGTACTCCAAAAGTACCCAGACTCCAAAAGGGTCAGAAAGGAATTGCAGAGAGATTCAGAAGCATGTCACCGCCCAGGGTTAAATTGTGAAAGTCATGGCCATCAGACATGGTGATAGTTGCCAATTGACAGTTTTGAGTGGGTTGCATTCCAACAGATTTTTATTTTATTTTTTTGCCTTAGCAAAACAATGGGAAATTAAAATTCTTTTTATGTCCTGGGACCAAAGAAGAAGATAGAGGGATAGTCCGTTCTGGGTCCTTTCAGCCACCTAATTTAGAGAAAAATTGATTTAGAAGATGATCCTTAGGTTGGGTGATAGACAGTATTCTGCACAGATTACTTTTTCAGGATAAAAGTAAGGGAACAGAATGCTTATCGCAGAACCCATGGAACAAAGATGTTCTGGCATATTGTCAAAACTCCGGACAAGATGCCAAAACATGAGGTATTTTCTTCCGGAACACTCTACCTGTCAATCTGGAAAAATGACATAATAACCCTATGATTGCCATAATAACCCTACCCACTTTAACTTGAAAAAAGGTTTGCCTGTTGAATTAAAGTTCCATTACCCCTCATTTGTAGGCACTCTTGTTCAACGTGGCGGCAGCAAAATGTGTTGAACTATAATTTCTATAATTTTAACCCAGGATGACTCAAGTTTTATTTAGTTGCAGAAAATATTTTTTCCCCTGCTGGCCATTGTTGTTTATATATATTAAGTTGGAATTCCTGAATTGGAATTCCAACTGCACCAGCTGAAGTGGTGCAGTGGTTAAATGCTGCGACTGCAGGCTGACTGCTAGTTCAGCAGTTCAGCTGTTCAAATCTCACTAGGCTCAAGGTTGACTCAGCCTTCCATCCTTCCGAGGTGGGTAAAATGAGGACCCAGATTGTTGGGGGCAATATGCTGAACTCTGTAAACCGCTTAGAGAGGCTGTAAAGCACTATGAAGCGGTATATAAGTAAAGTGCTATTGCTATTCCTGCCTCTGGCTCTTAAAGTTATGGCGATGAACCTAAAGCTCAAAACTATTAAGTTTGTGTTCAACCAGAGAGATGCCTCTGGAAATACATAAAGTCCACAGCAACCTCTACTCATAACCTTTGTTGTAAGAACATATATCTATAGAGATTCTCAGTCATGGTTGTCCCAAAGATGCCTTTTCCAAAGGGCAACTGGACTTTCAGAGAAGAGCAAGCAAGATGATTCGGGGACTTGAGCAGAGGTGGGTTCCTCCCGGTTCGAACCGGTTCTATAGAACCGGTAGTAACTTGGCAGCCTGAGTCGCTAGAACTGGCAGCGACCCAGGCCTGCCACGCCCCTGAACAGGCCTGCCACGCCCCTATGGCGCCGCCATCTTGTTATTTGCTTCTGTGCATGCGCAGAAGCTTTGTTTTAGCACTGTGCATGCACAAAGTGCCCGCGCAGCGTGCCACTGAGCAAACCAGCAGGGAAGAAAACCAGAACCCACCCCTGGACTGGAGGTTAAAACATATGAAGAACGGTTGCAGGAACTGGGTATGTCTAGTTTGATGAAAAGAAGGACTCAGGGTGACATGATAGCAGTCTTCCAATATCTCGGGGTTTGCCACAAAGAAAAAGGAAGCAAGCTATTCTCCAAAGCACCTGAGGGCAGGACAAGAAGCAATGGGTGGAAACTAATCAAGGAGAGAAGCAACCTAGAACAAATTTCTTGACAGTTAGAACAATTAATCCCTGGAACAACTTGCCTCCAGAAGTTGTAAATGCTCCAACACTGGAAGTTTTTAATAAGAGATTGGACTAGAAGACCTCCAAGGTCCCTTCCAACTCTATTATTCTATTCTATTTTATTCTAAAACATTTTGCTTCTCATCTAAAGAAGCTTCTTCCGTTCTAAGAATATAAGAGCAATCCTGATGGATTAGTTCAGGTTTCATACAGCCTAATGTCAGATGTCCCATAATAGTCAGCCAGATGCTAAGGACGATGCAGGGACAAATGAATCATCTTGCTTGTGTTTCCAGGCATCCACAGATTGACTTATGACAGTTGCTTAACATTATGACAGACCACAACAAAGGGACCTGTGACCCAGATGTGAAGTCCCAAAATCCACTTCACCCTATGGTCCTGTGACCTCATTTTGGGCACTTGGCAATTGACCCACATTTACGGCCATTCGCAGCACCCTGGGGTCTTACGTTTTCCCCAGGAACTAGCATTGACTTCTGATTTCCAGCAAAACCCGCCCCGCAGCAAACAACAGGTTGATTTAGATTTTAGATTTAGATGTATTATTAGAGTTGGAAGGGACCTTGTAGGTCATCTAGTCCAACCCCCTGCTCAAGCAAGAGTTCCTATACCCTTTGAGACAGATGGCAGTCCAGTCTCTCCTTGAAGGTCGCAAGTGTTGGGGCTCTCACGACCTCCGCTGGCAAGCTGTTCCACTGGTTGATCGCTCTCACCGTCAGAAAGTTTCTCCTCACTTCCTGGTTGAATCTCCTTGGTCAGCTTCCATTCATTGTTCCTTGTTTGGCTTTCTGGTGCCATAGAGAATAGCCTGACCCCCTCCTCTCTGGCATTTAAATGACAGTGGCTTTTAACAACCGCTGCAAAAAAAGTTGTAAAATCAACTGTCACAGCCTGCATTACGGTCATAAATTGAGGACTACCTGAACTCTGCACATAAGGGAAGTCCTACTGATGAAATGAAACAAGATGCGATCTCTGGATTGCATTGTTGCCATTTTCTGCACTCTTTCCCAGCTCTGACTGCCAATTATTTAGGAGTTTACTTGACTGTCCACAATATTCCAGGAGTGGCTACAACTAATGCACATTTATGTGCTGGCATTACGCTAATTAAAAATTAAAATTAAACACTCACACTACTGGCACAAGACACATAATTAATCAAATCTTTTGTATTTTGACTCACAAGTTCCTTTCTTCCACCGTCCGCAAATAATTTAGGTCCTGGGATACTTGGGTGTCAGTAGGGATATTTTCAAATAAAGGTAGTCCTTTACTTACGACCATTCGTTTAGGGACCGTTCAAGTTACAGTGGCACTGAAAAAAATGACTTTTACAACTGGTCCTCACACTTAAAACCGTTGCAGCATCCCCATGGTCACATGATCAAAATTCAGACGTTTGGCAACTGACTCATATTTATGACGGTTGCGGTGTCCCGGGGTCATGTGATCCCCTTTTGCGACCTTCTGACAAGCAAAGTCAATGGGGAAGCCAGATTCACTTAACAACCGTGTTACTGACTTAACTGCAGTGATTCACTGTGGCAAGAAAGATTATAAAATGGAGCCAAGTTCACGTAACGGTCTCACTTTAGCAACAGAAATGTTGGGCTCGCTGGTGGTCGTAAGTCGAGGACTTCCTGTATATATTTTCAAATGCACTGTATGGTCTTTCCCAATTTGCTGTCATCTAATGATTTGGATTCTAATCCTGAAGAAAGGAAGGACAACCCAGAAAGTATTCGGTCTTCTGGAAATCAGGGGTCTCCAACCTTGGCAACTTTAAGACTTGTGGACTTCAACTCCCAGAGTTCCTCAGCAGCATAGCTGGCTGGAAAATTCTGGGAGTTGAAGTCCACAAGTCTTAAAAGTTGCCAAGGTTGGAGAGCCCTGTTCTGGATGATATCAGTTGGAGCTATTGCATCCTTGCTGCTCATTTACAAATGACACACAAGGTGCAAATGATGTGTCGGTACCTGATGCATGTCCAAAGCACTCTGGTGTGGACTTTTATTGTTACCACAATTCTGAGGTGAATATAACTGGCAGAGAGCAAATCCCTTGGAAAGCTGACAGGCTTTATTATGGCCTTGTTTTCATTGGGTTCACATTTCATTACGGTTCATATGGTTGGTTGTTTTTAAGCTTAGTGTGTTGTGTGAATCTAATCGTCGTCAGCTGGAAACCATGGATTATTGCTTAACTGGTGCAGACTGAATCATGAGGGGTCCTTGGTGCTCTCTGAGCTTGGTTGTTTTCTTGCAGACGTTTCGTTACCCAAAATAGGTAACATCACCAGATACCAAGCTCCGAGAGCACCAAGGACCCCTCATTTCAAGCCTGAGCTACAAATATTCTCCTTTATTGGAAACAGAATCATTGGTGGTTTATTAAATCCAAGTTCCACCTGATGAAATAAACCAAGTTGGACTGCAGTGTGTAAAGATGTCGCCTTCGACATTTGTCTGAGGAGATTCTCAGTTATCCAGGTCATGGCTATCCCAAAGGTGCTTTTCTCAAAAGGCAACTGGATTTTCTTTGTTTTGCTTGAAGATATTTCACTTCTCACCCAAGAAGCTTCTTCGGTTCCGCATTGTCTTAGTTTCCCATGACTCCCATTTCAAGGATGGGAACTAAGTGTTGGGAGTGCTATGACTGTCCTGTTCAGGAGATGTACAGTTGTTAAACCCAGAGATAAACCCCAGACTTTAGATTTAGACTTAGAGACTTAGAATAACTTTATTGTCACTTTGAATGTATACTATCGGCATACATTACAATGAAATTTCATTGCATACAGCTCTCAAAGGGTTACCACCTCCAATATACACTACACTAGTAGCTGGATACCCGTGTACGAAACTATGTGATCGGGCTTGATAAGTTGACAGTTAAAGCTTGAACATTAATGAGTAGTTAGGATGGTCTCTCCTCTCCCTCAGGCTTGCCCTACAGAAGCCTCTCCTCTCCCCTTCTCTCCCTCAGGCTTGCCCCACAGAAGCCTCTCCTCTCCCCTTCTCTCCCTCAGGCTTGCCCCACAGAAGCATCTCCTATCTTATCCCCTTCTCTCCCTTTCAAGTGGGGAGGGATTCTATCTTATCCCCTTCTCTCCCTCAGGTTGGCCCCATTGATCCTCTCCTATCCCCTTCTCTCCCTCAGGCTTGCCCCACAGAAGCCTCTCCTCTCCCCTCCCCTTTTCTCCCCCAGGCTTGCCCCATAGAAGCCTCTCCTCTCCTATCCCCCTTCTCTCCCTCAAGCTTGCCTCACAGAAGCTTCTCCTATCTTATCCCCTTCTCTCCCTTTCAAGTGGGGAGGGATTCTATCTTATCCCCTTCTCTCCCTCAGGCTGGCCCCATTTATCCTCTCCTATCCCCTTCTCTCCCTCAGGCTTGCCCCACAGAAGCCTCTCCTATCTTATCCCCTTCTCTTCCTTTCAGGTGGGGAAGGGGAGTAGAATGTCTAACTCCTTAGCATGGAATAGCATGTCTAAACTCCCAGCCTGCAGGCCGGATGAGTCACGCCCTGGCCACGCCCACTGGCAGTTGGAACAGAATTCTTTTCAGGTGGGGAGGGGGAGTAGAACATCTAACTCCTTAGCATCAGTATATATTCTTATATACTGTATATAAGAAATATACTAGTGATCTGGTGGTCATTTCAAAAAATCCTTTCTTAGCGAGCGCCTAGAAGCCAAGGAGAACATATGTGCCAAGTTTCAGGTTTGTAGGCTTTACGGTTCTGGAGATTTCATGATGATGCGCGAGGTGGCATTTGGCTTTTATATATATAGAAAAACATGACTAAATAAATAAATAAATACAAAATCATGTATATACCCACATATGTTATATGACACAGAGGAACAACACTAGTTTAGCTCAGATGTATACATTTACATAGCGAGAAAAGCGAATCTTGCAAGTTTACCAGACAGATGGCATAGGGAACAAAGCTGTTACAGAATCTAGTAGTTCTATAGATATTTCAAAACCACCACCTAGACGGGAGCAAAGGAAATAGACCGTAAAGTGGGTGTGTGGGGTCTTTAACAATACTTCGAGCTCTAAGCACATAGCGCTTATAAGCAGTATCCTGAATGATAGGAAGCAAGCTACCTATAATCTTCTCGGCTGTCCTTACCACTCTCTGTATGGACTTTCTATCTGAGGCACTGCTGCCACCAAACCAAACAGTGATGCAGTTTGTTAAAAATGCTCTCAATCATGCCTGTGTAAAAAGTGGTCAGGACAGAAGAAGAAAGATGTGTTCTCCTCATCTGATGCAGGAAATGCAGTTGCTGGATTGCACACTTCACTAAGGATGATGTGTGGAGAAACCAGTTGTTTCAACATTCAAGGGCAGGTCTTGTAGAGCCCTTCTAGAGGATGAGCTGTGCAAGGAGCTATGGAGAGAAGGCCATTGTGGAGAGCATTAGCACAGTGATCTGTCCCTCACCATATCGGCTTGACCATAAGCCATGGTGGCACTGTGGTTAGAATGTAGTATTGCAGGCAAACTCTGCCCACAGCCAGGAGTTCGATCCTGACCAGCTCAAGGTTGACTCATCCTTCCATCCTTCCGAGGTCGGTAAAATGACTCAGAGGCAGTATATAAGTCTTAAGTGCTCTTGCTATAACTTACATGTGCTTTGTCTCTTGTAGGTAGTACGTGTCTGGTTTTGCAACCGCCGTCAGAAGGGCAAGCGCAACCCAGGAGCTGGATCTCGGGATGAGTCCGATGGTCCTGTTCCGCCCCAAGCTTGTCCTCATGGGCCACTCCAAGCTCCGCCCCATGGTCTTGGCCCCGGGGCTCATCACCAGCTGCCTCCACCGCCCCAGGGCTACAACACGACAACGTTTGCTGCTGTTTACGTGCCCCAGTTCCACGAAGGAGAAGTTTTTATCGCTCCCACCTCGACCTCAGCTGTGATGGGCCACCCAATGCATTCCACCTGAGCAGTCTTGTCTAGCAAATCTCGGCGTCTTAACTTTTAATCTCGGGGAGGCCATTTTCTTTCTTATTTCTTAGATTTGTTTTCCTTTAGAAAAGGAAAGGCTCAAAGCTTAGGCTTTTGACCATCTTTTACACTCAGGGATACAAAGCTTCTTGGTAAGGCTTTTCTAATCAGGGTTTTAAAAAAGATGATTTTTGCAGTGATTTTTTATATTTTTTAATATTTTGACAAAAGGAAAAGCTGCTTCTAAAATCCGCTTTCATTTCCAACCCTTTTTTTGATCTCTCTAGGATCCATAATAGCTGGTCTTTATTTAGTTTGGCATGCATACATATTTACCCACCCCAAATCCAGATGCTTCTGTCCTGTCCCTAAAGGACCAAGCAGATTTGGGGGAACTGATCATAATTGGGTATCATTGCCCACGTTTAATTAATGAGACGGTAAGGCTTACAAAGGCTTTGTTTTCATAACTATCCAACGCAAAGCCATGTGATTTTTGAGGTTCACTTCTTGGTGAACCTCAAAATCACACGGCTGCGTCATTTTCTTGGTGGAACCCCACCCCACCCTGCAGGTAGAAAAGACTGGGGTTTTCATTTTTCTCTCTCTCTTTCTCTCCCACCCCATCCTAATCATTTAGTACAAACTTTCTTTGAGGGGTGACCTATATCAAAGCAATTCTTGTGTCCGAATGTGTCTGATCCAACCAAGAAAAGTCTTTATAAACTTACTGAAATCTTGGTTTGGTTCTTTGTCCACCCCGCCACCCCAAGATGGAGAGGCCTTAGTGGTGTCCCCAGAAACATTCTCCTTTTGGCCTTGGCTGCCATTGCAGTCCTCAAAAATCAGATTTTAGACGATGCCCTTTGCTCCTGAGTACATACAAGAGGCTGGATACGCATCTCTGAAAGTCCACAATCTTAAAGACACAGAAACGCATGTTATGAGAGATATTTTGAGCAGGGTATTCTTTCAAGGACCGGGTGTCCCATTTTTTCCCTCCTTGGCCTGCTACAAATTCAAAAACAGGCCAACACATCAAAGGAAAAACCAAACAGGGAAAGAAAGCTAGCTATAACTATTCAAAGCGAAACCCCGTCCCTCATTTTGTCTTTCATAACATTATTGTATCTGGCATAGGAGAAGAATGTTGGTGGTTGTGTTATTTTAATCGTAAACTCGTGTGATTTATCTTTGTATTTTGATTTTTCTAATTTGATCAATTGTTTGCATGACATGAAGCCTCTATTAAAAAAATATTGCTGATTAACGTAGACGTGAAGGTGATTTCTTTGAAAAAAAATATATCAGGAGTTCTCTTTGTATCAAGAAGGTTGATCATAATGCATTGGCCACAACTAAACCAGCCAAATACCCTTTTTGGTTTTCATGGCCTGTGGATTACTTCACACATCATACTACTTCAAATGGCCTAGTTCAGGGGTGTCAAGAACTCAGTTTCATTGAGGGCCCCATCAGGGTTGTGTTTGACGGAGGGGGCCTGGCCAGGGTGGGTGTGGCCAGTTCGACGTCACTCATCGAGACTCCGTTTTCGGCCGTGACAGCCACCTGGAGCCCTTCCCGGGCTCACGTTTCACTGGCAGAGGGCTTCAGGAGGCAGAAAATGGAGACTGGCCAGGCCACGCGCGGCCTCCAGGAACTCCGATTTCACTGGCAGAGGGTTGCAGGAGGCCATCACAGCTGAAAATAGAGCATGCAACCCTCCCAAGCTCCGTTTTCGCTGGCAGAGGCACTGCGTGCCGGTCCTTCGCTGTTTCCAGGAGCCGGAGCCGGCCTACGGGCCTTGAGTTTTGACACCCTTGGCCTATTTTGTACTCAACACCAGTGCATGTTATGGATTAGTGTGCAAATCAGGACACCAGGGGTTACTCCATAATCTAAACCTTGTGGCCATAGATTTACTGCTTACAATATCACTCCATAGATAAAAACTGCTGTGCGTGAACATAGCAACCTCATTGTTTATCCACACCCCTCTGAATCCAGGTGTCTATATTTTGGGGGAGAAGGAGGAATGCAGTGTGCGCATCATTTACAGTTTCCTATAGTTAATCCTCAGCTTAATTCATTTGGTTACTGTTTGAAGGTACAATTGCCCTGAAAAAAAGGGACTGATGACGGTTTTATACACTTACGATGGTTCCAGCATCCCCATGGTCACGTGACAAAATTCAGACTCTCTGCAACTGGGGTCATGTGTACACGTTTTGTGACGACCTAGCAAAGTCAATGGGGTAGCCAGATTCACCTAACAACCATGTTACAAACCCAGCACCTGCAGTGATTCACGTAACAGCGTTGGCAAGAAAGGTGGTAAAACGGGGGCAAAATTCACTTATTTATTAGTGAGATTTATATACCGCCTCATAGTGCAAGCACTCTCTAAGCCAGCGGTTCCCAACCTGGGGGTCGCGACCCCTTTGGAGGTCGAACGACCATTTCCCAGGGATCGCCCCAGCATCCTCAGCTCCCCCCACCCGCCACAAGCAAGCCTAGCCATATCGCGCCCCATAACCCGCGCCCCCACCCCGCCCCCACCATTTGGGTTCTTTTACCCTCTGCGCATGCGCAAAGCATTCTGCGCATGCGCAGAGGGTAAAAGAACCCAAATGGCAGCATCCGGGCGAAGTCTCCAGATTCGGGCGATGTCTCCGCACTCCGCTTCGCGTGTTGCCTCTGGGAGCTTTTCGAGCCCCGTCACGAAAGGCGTGCGTGACTTTGGCGGGGCTGGGACAGGCGGCTGCTCGGAGAGAGCCATCCCCTTCGCAGAGTCTTTCCCATCTACCTGTAGCGTTCGGGGCGAAGCCGGAGTGGCTCTCTCTGGGCAGCCGCCTGTCCCGGCCCCGCTGAAGTCGCGCACGCCTTTTGCGACGGTGCTCAAAAATCTCCCAGAGGCAACACGCGAAGTGAGCGGAGACCTCGCCCGGACGCCACATTTGGGTTTTTTTACCCTCTGCGCATGCGCAAAGGGTAAAAGAACCCAAATGGCGGTGGTGGGGTGGGTCGTGGGTCACGGCATTAGGAAGGTTGGGAACCGCTGCTCTAAGCGGTTTACACCATTAAGCAAATGTATATATTTACATTGCCCCCAACAATCTGGGTCCTCATTTTACCTACCTCAGAAGGATGGAAGGCTGAGTCAACCCTGAGCCGGTGAGATTTGAACCGCTGAACTCAAATGATCACAGTCAGTTAAAGTAGCCTGCAGTACTTAACATCCGTCTTGCTTAGCAACAAAAATGTTGGGTTCAAATTGAAGGTCGTAAGTCAAGGACTGCCCATAATGACGGATGTCATGTATTCCAACTCCATGCTTTCTAATCCATTACAAAGAAGGGGATTCTCCTGATTGCTACGTTTAGTTGAATATTGGGGCCGTCGACCAGCCATTTTGCAGAGAGATCAATCTTTGGGATGAGTCTTAGCATTAATATTCTTTATTTGTGCGTCTGCATACAGTATATCTTAAGTGCAGTACAAACCCAGGGGGTGTGTTTCTATCCACAACCACCATTATGGGAAATAGATTGACTAAGAGTGACTAGCCCAAAGTCACCCAGCAAAAGCTGTAGTTACATAAGGCTCACCTATTTTTTGCTTGTTGGCATAATTGCTGTCCAATTAATCAGACCTAGAACATTTATTGTTCTAGTAGTGATGGCTAACCTTTTCTGGACTGAGTGGCCAAAGTGCGCGAACCCCCAAAATGCAATGCACGTGGCCTCGCACATGCGCCCCGCCGTGTGTTCCCCCGCACACCTCCCACCCCCGTGCATGCGCACACGGCCCCCACATCCAGATCGCCCCGCGTGTGCAGCCCCCACGCATGCACAGCAGAGACCCAAAGACCAGCTGGCCGGCAAGAGGCACACGCACATGCGTAGCGGAGCTGAACTGGGACGACGGCTCGGGTGCCCACATGCCTATGGCTCGTGTGCCATAGGTTTGTCATTACGGTTCTAGTAGTTTCTGGGTTAGGTTTTTTTTCCCCCTTGAAATTGTTGGTTGATATTTTTTTCTGGAAGTGAAGAGTAACTTTATATCTCCTTTGACATCTGAAGTGGTTAAAAGAAGGGAGGGACGGAGGGAAGCAGAGGAGGAAGAGGAAGAAGAAAGCAGAGTTTAACATGATAATGACATGATTGGGCTCAGCTATACTGTGTGAACCTGGCAAATTGTTCAACTCTACTCAAAGCTTCGTCTTAGCTTCCTCTCTAAATTTTCTAGATCATTTCCTATTTCTGCAATTTTGCCATCAGCATCCCAAATGCTGCTGATGCACAAGGTTTTCCCTGCCAGTCCCTCCAAGGCAGAGGTCTTCAAACTTGGCAACTTTAAGACTTGTGGACTTCCAACTCCCAGAATTCTCCAGCCAGCATAGCTGGAGTCACTTTAGAAGCTATGCTTAACTCGATGAGTTAAGCATAGCTGGCTGGAGAATTCTGGGAGTTGAAGTCCACAAGTCTTAAAAGTTGTCAAGTTTGAGGACCCCCTGCCTGCTCCAAGGAGTTCAGAGGCACAAAAACTCTGGAATTCTTTGCAGCATATCCCATATTTGGGATGTGAGGATTTCAATTCCCAGCATTCTCAGCAATGCCCACGCCGACTCAGGCATCATGGGAGTCGAAGTCCAGACATCTAGCAGTTTTTTTAAAATTAATTAAATACACTCATGTGGCCGCCCAATTTGTATGTGGTGACTCCAGGTGGCTTACAAAAATAAAACAAGGTTTAGGATAGGAAGAAAATGCTGAATAAGCCTAATGATGATCATTAAGCAAATGTGGCTTGCCCTCATTGACTTTCTTCGTGGGAAGTCGGCTGGGATGGTTGCAAATGAGGATCACGTGACCCAGGGACAGGGCAATGGTCATAAATAAACGTCGGTTGGCGAGCACTTGAATTTTTGATCATGTGACCATGGGGATGCTGCAACCAGGCATCGAGTCGCCACCTTTTCAGTGACGCTGCAACTTTGAGCAGTCCCTCAATGAATGGTTGTTCCCTGTACAGGAGTGAGCAAAAGGATCCTGCAACATTAAACTGGGACACGTATACAGGTATTCCTTGACTTACAACAGTTCGTTTAGTGACCGTTCAAAGTTATAAGGGCACCGGAAAAAGTGACTTTTGGGATCGTTTCTCACACTTATGACCGTTGCAGCATCCCCATGTTCATGTGATCAGAATACAGATGCTTGGCAATGGACTCCTCTATTTATGACGGTTGCAGCGTCCCGGGGTCATGCGATCCCCTTTCGCGACCTTCTGACAAAGTCAATGGGGAAGCCCGATTCCTTTGACAACTGTGTTACTCATTTAACGACTGCAGTGATTTGAGTTGACAAATGGGGCAAGAAAGGTCGTAAAATGGGGCAAGGTTCCCTTAACAAAGGCCTCAGTTAGCAGCAGAAATTTTGGGGCTCAATTGTGGTCGTAAGTCGAGGACTACCCGTAAATTGTGAACTTTGTAATGTCGGAGATCCCAGTGAGAACGGTTGAGCGTTCTTTCAACGGGGGAAACCCGCAATTCTACTGCCATAAGATCGTTTTCAAGGAAAGATAATTTACCGTATTTTTCGGAGTATAAGACACACCTTTTCCCCCCCTAAAAGAGGCTGAAAATTTAGGTGCGTCTTATACTCCGAATGTAGCTTTTTTGAAGCTTTTTTCCCCCAGCCCTAACGAGGTGCTAACGATCTTCCCAGCTTGCAGGATTTTTCCATTGCTACTCCCTCCGAAGATGATTTTTTTCAGCCCTAACCAGGGGATAAAATAATGTGCTGAAGCTGACCAGACTAAGGGTGCTAGCCAGATGAATACCTAGTCGATTTTTTCCCCTATTTTCCTCCCCAAAAACTAAGGTGCGTCTTATACTCCCAAAAATACGGTACTTTGAACACATCTCGTTCAGTCTTAGCACACTTATACCGCCATTAAGTTTGCAGTTTTAGGTTTATTTCAATGTTAAGATCAAGCCTGTTGCAAGATGAGAAACATATTTTTTACAGGAAAAGGATACCCTTCCTTCCTTCCCCCTAAAAAGACAAAAACAATCTTGCCAAGTGCACAAGAATTTAAAAATAATAATAATGAATGCCTCTTTCCTAAACTACAGAAGTCTTTGGTTGACTTTCTTCTTCTTGGCTTCTGTGGCAGCAATTTTCCCTGTGAACCTACAGGAGGAGTAGCTTATTTTTCATTTTGGCATATTAAAAAAAGCAGATTTTCCCAAGACTGAGTCGGTAGAGGCGGCCGATGCGAGCAAATGTGCTGCTAAGAAGTCTTAACAAGTGAAGCCAGGATGAACAGAAACGGGACGGAAGTTAACAACTGCCTTTCTTTTTTTTTTAACTGCAAAGTGCTTTAAAGTTGACACATTTTGAGAAAACCAGGCAGATCCTACGGTTTTACGGCAAATATCCTTTTTCGAGAGGGGTTCCATTTTCTGATCTCCTGTTTTGCTTCTTTTGCTAGCAGAAGGCTGGTATTTGACATTGGAACCTATTCCCCTGAAAAGATGGCGCCTGGTTCTAGCATTTCCCCAGGTTGAAGATTCTTCATTCTGTGGCTTGGACACCCCACCCCCCGCCCACTCTTCCCTCCTAAGCTGGAAGATAGGTCCCTTCCAGATGTGTAGCCCCCAGATGTTATCACCGAGGGAGGCTGGGCTACACATCTGGAGGCTGGGACCTGCCGTTCAACATCTAGACAAGCAGATTCCCTGTCGTTTGGCACTGATCTATAGCTAAGTACATAGTAGAGAATGAGGATTTCACTTTTCCAAGGGGAAATGGTACCTCCCCGGCTTTCGATTAAGCGAAGTGCCTTATCTAGCTGGGATGCCTTATGTATACACATCTGCACACATCTGGGGTGTTTCTTAGGAAATCCTACCACGCTGCTTTAAAGGCTTACGGCCATAATTTTTTAAAAAATGGTTTCAGTTTCTTTGCTGGAAATTAAGGCTACTGAGCATTCTCGAGAAAGATTAAAAAAAAAAACCAGCAACTCGCTCCCTTTATCACGTGCAAAAGAACCCTTAGACAAAGAAAAGGAAACCCTGCTCAACAAACTTATGGGAGTATAAGCTTTTGCAGCCGGATAGGTGGTTTGCCATCTTGGTTAGAAGAGGGTCTGTGGCCGGGGGTGTCAAACTCAAGGCCTGTGGGCGAGATCCAGGGATGCTTAAATCCGGCCTGCGGTGCCGGCCTGGAAATATAGATGGATTGGCCCATGGTGCCTCTGGCGGCTAAAACGGGCTGCGTGTGGCCCTCCCGTGCCTCGTTTTTCACCCTCCATGGTCTCCTGTAGCACTCTGCTGGCCGAAAACAGGGCTGAAAATGGGCCCGAAAACAGCCGGCAGAGTGCTGCAGGAGGCCATGGAGGGTGAAAATGAGGCGCAGGGCCCCCCGCGTGCTGACACACACACACCCCGCCCTGTTTTGGCCAGCAGGGTGCTGCAGGAGGCATCCGTCCCGCCCCCAACCCCTGCCCCACAGAGGAGAACAATGCTGATCCAGCTCTCAAAGAAATCCAATTTGACACCCCTGGGTCTGTGGTATTGTTTGATCCTGGAGGGCATACAAGGAATGAATGGGACAACTTATCACAGCCAACTTGCCGCAGCCAACTCGCCGCGGGACAATTTAACAATTCTACTTAATGATTTAAAATAAATAAGTTATTTTAATTTTTGACATTTGCATTTCGTTCTCTCCCTCCTTTTGCACCCTTTCTTTTAATTAATTAATTTATTTTATTTATTTAAATGGATTTATATGCCGCCCAACTCCCAGGGGACTCTGGGCGGCTTAATGATTCTATTCCACCATTTCTTTTGATGTTAGGGTCACTCTTGTCCCGTTCTCGAGATGGCCGCGGCGAGTTGTCTTGCAGCAAGTCGACTATGGCAACTTAGCCCTGGCGAGTTGGCTGTGGCGAAGTGCCCTAGACCCCCCCATATGAATTTGGCTTCCCTTGAAGACCACCACACTTGCTACTTGCTTTTCGTTTTCTACAGTAGCTTCACTCTCTGTCTGCAAATATACACAACGTAGACTGAGGATAATGCTGTAGGAACCTTGAGACCAACAAAGCAACACATTTGCCTTCACAAGATGCCACAAGACTTGTGTTTCTCAACCTTGGCAGCTTTAAGATGTGCGGACTTCCATTCCCAGAATTCCCCAGCCAGCATGGCTGGCTGGGGAATTCTGGGAATGGAAGTCCACACTTCTTAAAGCTGCCAAGGTTGAGAAATATTGTGCTGGACCGCTTCTTTTAAAGAGGAGCTAAGTTAAATCAGAAGGCGCACTCAATCGTGTGCCTGCCTTATTTGCTTATAAAGTGCAAGAAGCTTTTTTTAAAAAAAGTCAAAAAGCGATTGCTTAAAAGAGTAAAAAAAAATCCTCCCCTTCTTTTCTCCACTAGTCTCAGCCCAATGTTGGGAGGCGAGAACAGAGGGTGAAAAGCGAAGAGGATGGAAAACCTTTCCTTCCTGGTTGCTTTTGGTGTAACATTCAAGCGAACATACGCGCTTTTAAATACGGACAGAGCAGATGGTGAACGGTACCAGCCTCGGCCTCATCAATTCGAATACAAGCCCCGTTCATCTCTCTGGAATTTAGAACGTGTGGGTTTTTTGTTTTTGTTTTTTTTCATTTACTTCTTCATCTTTGAACTCCATGCTTGCTTCTTCACCTGCCATCTCACCCACCCCAAGGGCTTGAGACGGAGAGCAGGTGTGCCTCTTTCAAAGCATATCCTGTTCCTGTAAAATCGTCCCATACTGTACATGAAGTTAGTGAAGATTTGAAGAGCTCCAAATCTCAAATCCGGAGACGGAATTCTTGGAGCTGCCTTTTCCAAGTTTGCTTCTTCTGTCTTTTGACCACCGTTTGACCCCTCCAGGAAGCAGCTGGTTGTTCACACAACAGCCTTCGTCTCCCTGTTGTAAAACACTGATGGTGATTAGACCATTTGGTGCGATCCGAAAGTTGGTGCCAAATCTGACCTTAGGGGCAATATTCGGCTGCTTTATGAATTTGTTGTGCAAGTCAACTGACATACGGATTGTTCTTCCCTGCGCATCTTCTGCAGGACTTCAAAAATGAAAATGTTTTAAAAAATGAATATTTCTATTTTTTGAAATTTTTGAAAAGTTTCAAAAATGAAAAGATTCCAGGAGTGGGGACTCTGCACCAAAGGTCTATTTTGCATTGATCTCCAGCCTCTTACTGACCTTCTCCAGATGGTCACCAGGTAGCAAATTTACAGCATGATACCTTTCCCCCAACTCTTGTTTGGCATGTTCCCAGCAAGGCAATGATTTCCAGAGAAACGGGACTGATAACTTAGGAGTCTGTCTCCTTTTACGTGTCAAAGGTTGCTCACCCCATTCCGTCTGAGGGGTTTCCTTTGCACGTACCCACACTTCACCCTCCTCAATATCTGCTTCCTTCTCATTGAAGGAAGGCTTATACCCTGTGCAAATTTTCAGTAGTCCACATGCGTCCATCAGGGATCTTATTTAAAAAAAATAAATATTTTCGGTCACTGATGGGACCCGTTTTTCTGAGGAGAATTATCTGGCATTATGAACGGCAGGCAACACACCGAAAATCTGCCTCTTTCACCACACTGTAACTGCAGCCCACACAGGCTACGTGGTACCAGGCGTCGCAGCCATCGCACTGGACCCACTCCACCATCTCATCCTGAGGAAGGCGGCACCGGGGAGCCGCGCATGGCTCCAAGGAAGACAGAGTCTGGGAGAAAACTTGGCCAGCGCTTCCCAGAGGATTCTTCCGAGGCCGGCCACGACGCTTCCTGGAAAGAACCAAAACAGAGATTAACACATTTGTAATGCATCATAATCACCCAAGCGCATTCCTGAGATAGTGTCAGACCTGCCCCGACTTAGATCCTTAGGAAAGAAAGACCCTTGCCTCCATTTGGTTGAAGTGATAGGTTCTCTTACTAAAGACAAGTGGTTGCAGCAAAAGTAAGGCTAGATCTGAGCATTCCCGCGCAAAAGGTTACAATTTTCCTCTTTCCCTGGCCCTCCTCCCTTGACCAGTTCAACAATGTCCAATAGCTTCACTATTTGATGTTTTGGGAAATGCTTTGAAGCTGAGCATTTCTCAAAGTAGTTTCACCTTCCGTTCCCAGGCCAGGCATCTTTGGCGGTGGTTTGGGCTGAGAGAGAGAGAGTGATTGGCCCATGGTCACCCAGCTGGCTTTCTTGCCTAAGGCAGGACTAAAACTCAGTTTCCTGGTATCTAGCCTGGTGCCTTAACCACTACACCAAACTGCCTCCCAGACAGAAGTATTTTGTTAAGAGAAGTAAAAAAGGTAAGGGTTTCCCTGTCTAGTTGTGCCCGACTCCAGGGCACGGTGTTCATCTCTGTTTCTTGGCCGAGGGAGCCAGCATTGTCCGAAGACATTTTCTGTGGTCATCTGACTAGCATGGCTATACCCCAAAGGCACACGGAACACTGTTACCTTCCCACTGAAGTGGTACCTATTTATCTACTCGCATTTGCTTGCTTTCAAACTGCTAGATGGGCAGGAGCGAGAGCAAGGAACGGAAGCTCACCCCTTGCAGGAGCAGGGTCTCGAACCCAGTCTGTCAGCTTTCCAGCTGACAAGCTCAGTGTCTTTAACCCATGCTCCTTTAAGAAAAGTAACATTGCATATAACACAAATCTTAAAGGGACTCACCCACTCGGTGTGATATGAAGCTTTGGTTCTACATCTTCCTGGATGTTTTTGCTCCCTTCCTGCACTCTTTGCTGGAGCCTTAAATTGCTACTCTGACAACACCGGTAAGTCCCCAAGCGCTGTTCCTTATCTGGGGGTGGCTGTTCCTCTTCCAGGCGTGCGATTTCATCCTCTAGTTCAGGAAGCACCGTGTGAGCCGACTTACGGCGATTGCGGGATGGTTTCGGCTGGGCGGGAGGATCCGTGCATCGGCTCCGACTCAGAGAGAAAGTGAAGGGCTGGGGTTTCAGCTTGCTAAGGCTGCCGATGGAGCTGAGGATGAGGGTGGCTTTGGGGCGGCACGAGAGGGAGGTGGGCGAATGACGTGATAGGGGACGGATGCGATGGTTGTCGGAAGGCAACACCGGTCGGAAACCAGAGGAAGAAGCCCACGGGGCTTTGGGTTCGGTGATAGCTGCAAAGTCTTGCGGCCGAACACGGACTTTTTGGAAGAGGAAATAAAACTCGGAGTTGCCGTGTGGCGGCGGCAACACACAACCCTCGGGCACCGGGCTGGGATGGCCAAAAGTCAGAAGGTCTCCATCATTCAGATCTACCCGCTGGCCGTGGGACATGCGGAGAGCGTTGATGTATGTACCTGAAAGAATAATCACACAGGGAGGAAAAATGTTACGTGTAGTCCAGTCCTCAAGGTATGATCAGCCGCTAAGCAATTGTTTGAAGTCACAAGAGACCCCAGAACTGTACTTATGACCCAAATATGAAGTTCTGAGGGGCAGTTCTCTCCCCTTTGATCACATTTTGGGCAAATGTATGACCCTTTGCAGCATCCCACAGTCACATGATCCTGATTTATGATGGTTTTCTGTCAGAAACCAGCATTTATTTCCAGTTTCTGGCAAAAACTGCCCACCGTAGACAAATGGGTTCGGCATTCACTTAAGAATTGTTGCAAAAAAAAAAAAAAGTTGTAAAATCAGGCCAAGCCTGTGATGACCTGCTTAAGAACAGGTATGACTTACAATCATAATTCTGAGCTCAATTATGGTTAAGTCAAGGACTACAATGAGCCACGGTGGCCCAGTGGTTAGAATGCAGTACTGCAGGCTACTTCTGCTGATCACCGGCTACCAGCAGTTTGGCAGATTGAATTTCACCAGGCTCGAAGTTGATTCAGCCTTCCATCCTTCTGAGGTGGGTAAAATGAGGACCCGGATTGTTGGGGTCAATATGCTGACTCTGTAAACCGCTTAGAGAGGGCTGTAAGAGCACTGCGAAGCGGTATATAAGTCTAAGTCAGTGTTTCTCAACCTTGGCAGTTTGAAGATGTGTGGACTTCAACTCCCAGAATTCCACAGCCAGCAACGGCTGGGGAATTCTGGGAGTTGAAGTCCACACATCTTCAAACTGCCAAGGTTGAGAAACAGTGGTATAAGTGCTATTACTAGTGCTACCTGTAAGTCCTCGACTTACAACAGTTCACTTAGTGACCATTTGAAGTTAGAACGGCACTGAAAAAGTGATTTACGACCATTTTTCCACGCTGATGACCACTGCAACATCCCCATGGTCACGTGATTTACATTCGGATGCTTGGCAACCGACTGACATTTATGACGGCTGCAGTGTCCCAGGGTCACACGAACACCTTTGGCAACCTTCTGATCAGCAACGTCTATGGGGATTTAGATTCACTGAACAACAACTGAGCAACTCCAGTGATTCACTTAACAACGGTGGCAAGAAAGGTCGTAAAATGAACACCTTTGGCAACCTTCTGATCAGCAACATCTATGGGGATTTAGATTCACTGAACAACAACTGAGCAACTCCAGTGATTCACTTAATAACGGTGGCAAGAAAGGTCGTAAAATGGGAGAAAGCTCACTTAACAACTGTCTCACATAGCAACAGAAATTTTGGGCTCAATTATAGTCGTACGTTGAGGACTTACCTGCATTGTAGCGTGTTTCATATCAGGCCTTTTGGAATGTGTGTTTCTCCTTCAGAAATGAACTTGACTTTTAAAGTAGAAGGTTGACGCCCCTTATATATAAATATTACCTGTGTTAGTCTAAGCAATTATCCCAACTTCTGAGCTGTGGGTTTTGTTCGGAAGTCCTCCAGATAAATGAATAAATAAAAGCAATTCTTTTTAACCCTCAAAAGTCCAGCCGGGCTGAAATTCAATACATTTAGGAAGAAATGTCTGAACTCTTTGGTGCTGTGGTTAACACAGCGGGCTAGAAACCAAGAGATCCTGAGTTGGACCAATCACTCTCTCAGCCCAACCCACCTCACAGGGTTGTTGTTGAGGGAAAATAGAAGGCAGAAAGAATAGAATTGAATAGAATAACAGAGTTGGAAGGGACCTTGGAGGTCTTCTAGTCCAACCCCCTGCATAGGCCGGAAACCCTACACCACTTCAGACAAATGGCTATCCAACATCATCTTAAAAACTTCCAGTGTTGGAGCATTCACAACTTCTGGAGGCAAGCTGTTCCACTGATTAATTATTCTAACTGTCAGGAAGTTTCTCCTTAGTTCTAGGTTGCTTCTCTCCTTGTTTAGCTTCCACCCATTGCTTCTTGTCCTGCCCTCAGGTGCTTTGGAGAATAGTTTGACTCCCTCTTCTTTGTGGCAACCTCTGAGATATTGGAACACTGCTATCATGTCTCCCCTAGTCCTTCTTTTCATTAAACTAGACATACCCAATTCCAGCAACCGTTCTTTATATGTTTTAGCCTCCAGTCCCCTAATCATCTTTGTTGCTCTTCTCTGCACTCTTTCAAGAGTCTCAACATCCTTTTTGTAGAGTATCATGTATGTTGGCCACCTTGAGCTATTTATAAAAATAATAAAGGTGGGATGTAAATAAACAATTAGGCCACAATTTAGCAGCATAATATAGGTAATCCTCTACTTATGACCACAATTGAGCCCAAAATTTATGTTGCTAAGCGAGACATTTGTTAAGTGAATTTAGCCCCATTTTACGACCTTTCTTGCCACTTTAAGTGAATCACTGCATTTGTCAAGTGAGCAAACACAATTGGTTAAGTGAATCTGGCTTCCCCATTGACTTTGCTCATCAGAAGGTTGCAAAAAAGTGATCACGTGACCCCGGGACAAAGCAACCATCATAAATACGAGTCGGTTGCACAGGCGTCTGAATTTTGATCACATGGCCACGGGGATGCTGCAATGGTCGTTAAGTGTGAAAAATGGTCGTAAGTTACTTTTTCAGTGCTGTTGTCCCTTTGAACACTAAACAGTTCATTTAGTGAACTTTGACCACTTCACTAAATTAATTGTTGTCAGTCAAAAGATTGCTTGTATTCACAGGAACTCACCATAACTGCTGCAGTCCACCAGGCCAACTCGCCACTCCCCCGCCATGCTGTCAGCATCCCGTTCTGCGTGTATCTCCGCATGGACCCGGGAGATCAAGGCTGGGTTCTGTTCGGACACCAGAATGACATCACAAACTTCAGATCGGCGACCCAGACGATAAATGCAACTGGGCTTGGCAGGTCGGAAAGTGTAGAGATCCCGATTTGGCAAATCCCCAGAAGAGGCCGGGCCCATCCGGAGTAACTGGAAGCAGGGCAGAGCTTCAGAAAGCATGGCTAGATCTCCTTCAATCCAAAGACGGGTGTCAGGGTTCAGTCACTCCACCTGCAAGCTCCAACTTTCAGCTGTGACAGCCAGCAAACTTTTCAAGGGAAAAGCAGCAGCACTGGATGTAAGAGAACAGGGTCAATTGCAAACTGAGATTGCTACAAAAATTGGCCGAATACCCCCAAATCACAGGCTGTTGTGCAATGACTGGTTCAGCTCTACCTGAAAGGGGAGAGGGGAGCCAAGGGGTCCTTCCATTAGCACAGCTTGCTTGCTTTAACCCCGATTGATTTAACTGCAAAGAAAAGAAAGAAAAACAAGGCTTCTTCAGTCGTGCAACATCATGACAAGCGTTGCAAGACCGCTTCAGACATTTTAAGGACAATTATTTCCTCAAGAGCAATTTCGAGTCAAACTGACTCCTGACCCGCATTGCGGGTGCAAACACCCGTGTCTGTAACCGGCCATGGGAATTCTTGCATGAAGTCTTTTTTTTCCTTCTGCAGGAAGGTTCCAGGTTTCCACTGCAAGGACAATAAATAATTCGCGATCCTTAAAACCACCCGCAGGTCCCAAGTTCGTGGGAATCAGCCCCACCGGGTCTTTTCGAGCATCCTCGGAAAAAGGAGGATGCAGATCTCGATGGACCGGATCGAAACCGGCTCGGCTTTCTCAGCAGACTGAGGATCCTGGGATGAATTCGAATTTATATCGGCGGCCACAAAAAGTTGCAGATTTCTTGTCCGTCGGTCTCTCCGGTTTGCCCGGCAGCGAAGTCGACCGCCCTTCCTTGCAAGCGTTCTGGAACATCCAACGCCCCGCTCTGCCAGGCAACGCGGTTCGGTTCTAGAACCCGGGCGTCGCCGCAGCAAGGAGCGATCTTGGGCGGAGGGGGGGGACGGTTCTCGAATCTCCGTCTCCTTGGCGACGCCTCGAATCACCTTAAAGGAACGCGCTTCTAGAGTCTCCTCCGCTTCGCTTCTGGCCCGAGGCTTTCTCCTTGTCAAAGCCGCTCCCCGGGCTCCGAGCGGCGCGCGCTGCCTTCCGATTGGCCCGGCTGAAGCGAGGGGAAGGAGGAGCGGCCGTTGCCTCCAATGCCGATTGGCCTCTCCAAGAGAAAGCCTTGCTGTCCCGTTGGCTGGGAAGCCTCGAGGGCGGGTCGGCGAGCATAAGCGCGCGAGGCCCGACGCCGGGCTGGGGCGGAGGAAGGCCCTGATTGGTGGGAGCGTCAGGGTGGGCTTGGGCCTCGTTGGCGCGTTCGGCCAGCGGAAGGTGATTGGGTGGCGGGAGGGAGGAGGGGGAAAGAGGGGAGGGAGGGAGGAGCGATAACTATTGGCGGGATGGGTCGCTTTGACCCCGCCTTCCGAGCTTCGCTTTCTAGCTAGAAAGTAGCCAAGTAACAGGAATCCTCGACTTCGTTTAGTGACTGTTCAAAGTTAGAAGGGCACTGAAAAAAGTGACATATGACCCAAAGGTGCTTTCTTTCAAGAGGCAACTGGATTTTCTGGGTTTTCTTTGAAGACGTTTCGCTTCTCATCCAAGAAGCTTCTTCAGAGTCTTCAAAGAAAAACCAAGAAAGTCCAGTTGCCTCTCGGAAAAAAAAGCACCTTTGGGTCATAAGTCACTTTTTTCAATGCCGTTCTAAACTTTGAACTGTTGCTGAATTAACTGTTGTAAGTCGAGGACTGCCTGTCTTCAGTTTTGACAAGGATGCTCTGTCAACTCTACAGTTCTGTAGAGACTCTCAGTCATCCAGGTCATGGTTGTCCCAAATGTGCTTTTTCAGGAGGCAACTGGACTTTGTTTTTTTTCTTTGAAGACGTTTTGCTTCTCATCCAAGAAGCTTCTTTAGCTCTGACAGGATAGTCGGAAATGGAAGGATTTATATACCTTGTAGACAGCTGGTCATTTGCATCCTTTTAGAGCAGTGGTTCCCAACCTTTTTGTGATCGAGTACCACTTGGAGGTCCCGTACAGTCGACGCGTACCACCTGGTTCCAGAGAAATTAAATTCGATCAGATATCACTTTATTTCCATAGAGTTCAGAACAGTCACCGTTCCTTTTTTGGCCCCGCGCATCCAGCAACTGGATTCTTGGGCCGCTGGGACCAGGTGGGTGGCGTAAATGTGAAGTAAAAAATAACTAACTAAAAATCGTTCATGACCGCGAAAGTGTTCGCGTACCACCTGGAAGGCCCTCGCGTACCACTAGTGGTACACGTACCACAGGTTGGGAACCACTGTTTTAGAGGGTCCTTGAAGCACTTGGAGGTTTATCTGTGTCCTCAGGGTCACCTGAGTAGTGCTCCTGGTTCCTGTAGTCTGCAATTTTTTCCTCTGGAAATCCATTCCTATTCTCACAACATTCAAAGGGTGTTCATCAGTGGTGAAATCAATTTTTTTTACTACCGGGTCTGTGGGCGTGGCTTGGTGGACATGGTGTGGCTTGGTGAGCGTGGCTTGGTGGGTGTGGCAGGATACTGCAAAATCTCCATTCCCTCCCCACTCCAGGGGAAGGATATTGCAAAATCTCCATTCCCACCCCACTCTGGGGCCAGCCAGAGGTGGTATTTGCCAGTTCTCCGAACTACTCAAAATTTCTGCTATCGGTTCTCTGAACTACTCAAAATTTCCGCTACTGGTTCTCCAGAACCTGTCAGAACCTGCTGGATTTCGCCCCTGGGTGTTCATCCCAAATTGTATGGCTAAAAGTCTGTAGAGATTCTCATTCATCCAGGTCATGGTTGTCCTAAAGGTGCTTATTCTGGAGGTAACTGGACTTTGTTTTTTCTTTGTAAACATTTCTTCTCTCATCCAAGAAGCTAAAGAAGCAAAACATCTTCAAAGAAAAAACAAGAAGTCCAGTTGCTTCCAGAATAAGCACCTTTGGGATGCTCTGCAAGTTGATCTTCGCAGGAGGTGGAAACAACAGAGCTGATTGGTAGCTCCGCTTGCTTCTTCATCTCTACCTTTTTCTCCCAAGTTGGGAAAGCAAATGTCAGCTATCCCAAAGGTGCTTTTTCAAGAGGCAAGAAGCTTCTTCAGTCTTCAAAGAAAAACCAAGGAAGGCCAGTTGCCTCTTGAAAAAGCATCTTTGGGGCAACCATGACTTGGATGACCCGAGAATCTCCATAAACATTTAGAGATACCTTTGGAATGAAACCCCCTTCGAATGGTGCGGGAGAATGAACGGATTTCCAGAAAAATTGCAGACTACAGGAACCATTTGCGCCTCAGTTTGAGATGCAGGCAGCACAGACTCATCCCCAACAGCCTGCGCCTGTCTTCAAGAGTGAAGGGACACGGGATTAAAAAAAAAATCCTGCAGAAAGCACAGCTCCCACTTCTCAATGAAAGAATAAGACAGATTAATTTCACAATTGAGGTTTTGAAAGAGAGAGTGGAACAGAAACTCCGAGAGCTGAAATCACTTCTACCAACAGAAGTATTGGAACAGGTCACAGTATTTATAAAGAAGGCACAACTAACACAACACAAAAGAGCTGAAGAAGCTTCTTGGATGAGAAGTGAAACATCTTCAAAGAAAAACCAAGAAAGCTCAGTTGCTTCTTGAAAAAGCATATTTGGGGCAACCATGACTTGGATGACTGAGAATCTCCATAGATATTTGACCTAATGACCCGTTTTTTCACACTTATCTTTGCAGTATCCCCATGATCAGGTGATCAAAATTCAGCTGCTTGGCTGAAAATTCAGCTGCTTGGCTAATTCATATTCGTGACCATTGCTGTGTCCCAAGGTCATGTGATCACCTTTTGCCACTTACTGACAAGCAGAGTCAACGAGGAAGCCAGATTCACTTAACAACCGGGTTACTAACTTATCAACTGCAGGGATTCACTTAACAACTGAGGCAAGAAAGGTCGTAAAATATGGCAAAACTCACTTAACAAATGTCTCGCTTAGCAACAAAAAGTTTGGCACCTCAATTGGGGGTCGTAAGTTGAAACCACAAACTGCATGGGCAAGCCAAGGATACCCTTGAAGGATGGGCAGGAGGTGGTGACACAGCATGAAAATCTGCATGAAGGACTCCTTGTTTGAAAGGAAGAGCTGGATGTGGCTGCTTTGAAGGAAGGAATGGAAACTAATCAAGGAGAAAACCCACATAGAAATAAGGAGAAATTTCCAGACAATTAGAACAATTAATCAGAGGAAGGACTCGCTTTCAGAAGTTGTGGTGCTCCATCATTGGAGATTTTTAAGAAAAGACTGGACAGCCACCTGTCTGAAATGGTATAGGGCAGGGGTCGGCAACCTTAAACACTCAAGAGCCATTTGGACCCGTTTCCCACAGAAAACACCCTTTTGACATATAAAATGAAGGTAACACAGATATATAGGTTTTTTTACCTTTATGCTATGTATAAAAAACTATAGTATGTTGCATTTATGAAATCAATGACCTGTTACAGAGAAAACACATTTTTATTTCTGCATGCAAGAAAAACATTTTGAACTCTGAAAAAAGAGATGGGCCAAAAAGCTCAATAAATCACGTGCTGGTGGGTGTCGCCCATTGGCGGTTGTGATGCATATTTTGAGCGACGGAACCGCAGCAGAAGGATGAAAGAGCCACATGTAGCTCCAGAGCCGCGGGTTGCAGACCCCTGGTATACGGTCTCCTGCTTGATCAGGGGGTTGGACTAGTAGGCCTCCAAGGTCCCTTCCAACTCAGTTATTTTGTTATTTAAGGAGGTCACCAGTCAACGCCGCCCTGAATCCTTAGGGAGTAGGGCGGCATAGAAGAATTCCAAAATTTAATTTAATTTAATTTAATAGATTTGTATGCCGCCCAACTCCCGGGGGACTCTGGGCGGCTCACAGCATGTCAAATCCATTACAAATAAAAACATATAACAGTTAAAAAGATAGAAAAATTAAAAAATCTCCAACATTCATAACAAGGGGGGGGAGACCCAAGTATAATCTGCTCAGTCTCACTTTCACCCCGCCTGCCGGAAGAGCCAAGTTTTTATTGCTTTACGGAAGGCCAGCAGAGTGGGGATGGCCCTGATCTCCGGAGGGAGTTGGTTCCACAGGGAGGGAGCTCCCACAGAGAAGGCTCTCCCCCTAGGCCCCGCCAACCGGCATTGCTTGGTCGATGGGACCTGGAGGAGACCAACTCTGTGGGACCTAACCGGTCGTAGGGAGATATGCGGCAGGATGCGGTCCCGAAGGTAGCCTGGCCCTGAGCCATGTAGGGCTTTAAAGGTCAAAATCAACACCTTAAATTGGATCCGGAGACTAATGGGCAGCCAATGCAGCTGGCGGAGGATAGGTGTTACGTGGGTGTACCTAGGCACACCCACCACAGTTCACGCAGCTGCATTTTGCACCAATTGCAGTCTCCGGATACTCTTCAAGGGTAGCCCCATGTAGAGCGCATTGCAGTAATCCAGCCGGGAGGTGATAAGGGCGTGGGTGACTGTGAGTAGAGCCTCCCTCTCCAAGAAGGGTCGCAATTGGTGCACTGGCGAACCTGTGCAAAGGTCCCCCTAGCCACAGCTGAAAGATGTTGCTCCAATTTTAGCTGTGGGTCTAGGACGAAACCCAAATTGCGAACCCATTCTGAGGGAGTTAATTTCTCTCCCCAAGAACCAAGGAGGGACAATTGACAGAATCCTTGGGAGGCAATATCCATAGCCATTCGGTCTTGTCAGGGTTGAGCTTTAGCCGGTTCCTCCCCATCCAGACCCTAACATCATCCAGGCAGCGGCACATTACGTCGACGGCTTCCCTGAATTGAGACGGGGTGGAGATGTACAACTGGGTATCATCAGCATACTGCTGATACCTCACCCCGTGTCGTCGGATGATCTCACCCAGTGGCTTCATGTAGATGTTAAAACAGGATGGGCGAGAGGACCGAGCCCTGCGGCACCCCACAAAGTAGGGGCCTAGGGCTCGACATCTGCCCCCGTCAACACCGACTGCGTCCTATCAGAGAGGTAGGAGGAGAACCACTGTAGCACAGTGCCGCCCACTCCCACCTCGCCGACGCAGGATACCATGGTCAATGGTATCGAAAGCCGCTGAGAGGTCAAGTAGCCCCAGGATGGAGGAATAACCACCATCCCGGGCTCGCCAGAGGTCATCCATCAGGGTGACCAAAGCCGTTTCCGTACTGTAGCCGCGCCTGAAACCCGATTGAAAGGGATCCAGAAAATCAGTGTCATCCAACAGCCGTAGGAGCTGGAGCGCCACCACTTTCTCTACAACCTTCCCCACAAAGGGAAGGTTGGAGACTGGACGGAAGTTCTTTAAATCCGCCGGGTCCAGGGAAGGCTTCTTGAGGAGGGGCCTCACCACAACTTTTAAGGGCCGCGGGACGGACCCCTCTCTCAGAGAAGCGTTGACCAACGCCTGGAGCCAGCCGCGTGAGACCTCCCTGGTGGCCGAAACCAGCCAGGAGGGACACGGATCCAATGAACAAGTGGCGGAGCTCATCGCTCCTATGGCCTTGTCTACATCATCAGGAGTCAAATGAATAAATAAACGGTCAAAAGAACGCCCTCTTCTGTTCTTCCCACACTCTATTGGAAAAAACAAGCAGCAGAGGGAAACACCAGGCTGACAATCATTTCTGAAGGGCCTCATCCTGCCCTCTTCCTAGAAAATAGAGGAAGACAGTTATTTCTCTGTAAAAGTAATGTACAAAAGGTGGAATAGGGCCACCGGGTCAGGTACTTTTAAAATACAGCAGGTGGCGTAAATGCTGGATGAACTGGAGAGAAAACAAGAATGATCTGTGTTGAAGAACTTTTGAGCCTTGAATAGAATAAATTTTTTATTGGCCAAGTGTCATTGGACACACAAGGAATTTGTCTTGGTGCATATGCTCTCAGTGTACATAAAAGAAAAGATATGTTTGTCAAGAATCATAAGGTACAACACTTAATGATAGTCCGGGTACAAATAAGCAATCAAATCATATTAGGAAACAATCAATATAAATCATAAGGATACAAGCAACAAAGTTACAGTCATGCAATCATAAGTGGGAGGAGATGGGTGATAGGAACGATGAGATTAATAGTAGTGCAGACTTTGTAAATAGTTTGACAGTGTTGAGGGAATTATTTGTTTAAAGAGTGATGGTGTTTTGGGAAAAACTGTTCTTGTGTCTAGTTCTGGTGCAGTGTGCTCTGTCACGTCTTTATGAGGGTAGGAGTTGAAACAGTTTGTGTCCAGGATGCGAGGGGTCTGTAAATATTTTCACAGCCCTCTTTTTGACTCGTGCAGTATACAGGTCCTCAATGGAAGGGAGGTTGGCAGTAATTGTTTTTTCTGCAGTTCTGATTATCCTCTGAAGTCTGTGTCTGTCTTGTTGGGTTGCAGAACCAAACCAGACAGTTATAGAGGTGCAGATGACAGACTCAATAATTCCTCTGTAGAACTTGTGTATGCTTAGCACACTGAAATTATTCACAGCAAGACAGGAGCACCAGAACACACATTTCCACCATTCAAACCAATCAAGAGATGGTTAAAGATAAGATTCAAGTATCCCAATCCCTTTAGTAGGCAGAAACAGGATGGAATTTCCTGTTCCCAATGCTTAGCAGAAGCACTAGGATGCAGAATCTCCATTTTCATAGTTCTATTTAAATCCCTTCCCTGCCAAATTTGCTTTTCCCAAAGCAACAATTCCTTTTAAAAAACAAATCAAGGAAATATGGGAGGGAAGGTTTATAATTTGGAGTTGTTGTGTGGAATAAATTTGCTCATATGGAAACACTAGCCAGTGTATCTTTTGGTCTCTCGGTCTAGAAATGGTGAACATGGTTAAATAACCATGGTGAGCTTATTTAATTTATTAACAGAGGTTCTTAAGCAGTGGCAGCTAAAGTACTCAAGAAGCTAGATGCTTTCTTTAAGAAATGGCACTATGTGCCAGCTATCTGTATTTTCTAGAGGGTAACTGGTTCTCTTTGGTCTTGGTGATAAATTCCTTTAAGAGCATAACATCTTTCCTTTTTTATTTAGTGCAGCCAAGTGTGAGTGGTTGAAACATTAATCTAATGTTATTTATTTATTGTATGGCATTTACAGAGTTCATGCAACCACTGATATACAAATTTACTTTAAAGCATCAGAATGTGTGTGTGTATGTGTGTAAAAAATATGGACAATACAATATAGGGGATAATATATTAAGATAAGACCATAATAAAATCACCATAATATGGAGCCATAGAATTACAATGGGATGATGGATGTTCTAATTTGATATTTAAAGAAGCTAATCATCTAAATGCTTCTGGTGTGGCTGTGGTGAAATCACCCCAGGTGCCTTAAAATGAAAAGTAATTAATTAATCTAATGTTAAGAACAATATAGCAAGGAATAGGCCTAACTATGTTGTGTAATATCAATTGGTATGACTTTCAGAGGTCCTGAACTATTTTTCCCCATCCGAAAATGTGGGAGATCTGTAATAGTCTTTATGAGACAATCAGAACTTGATAAAAGAAACCGAACATTTCAATAAATAAAATAAAATAATAATAAAATAAATTTATTTACATCATTTTTATTACAAATATCTGCTCTCTCATCCTTGCTTCTCCAATATCCTCCCCACTGTATTTTTAAGTGTCCATAATGCTGTTTGAATTTTTGTCAGGCTTTTCCTCCTCCAAGATAGCAGCACCCAGAGTTTGTAAGTCATCCAACACAGCAAATAGGGATTCTGTGAAAAGAAATTTTTTTTAAGGATATGATGTCATAGAGGCAGGAAGTCTTCAACAAAATCCTGGACCACACATCCTTAAGGCAGAAGAAAAAGTAACGCTAACATTTAGAAAAGACGACTCTGAAACGTTTACAAATAAGCTAACAATAAGAATTGCAAAGGATTATGAGAAGTAAAATATGATACTTAGGTTAACTGGCGATAGCACAGGAAAAAAATAGAACTGTTGAAGATTGGTTTTGGAAGCTGACTGAATTAGCAGAGATGGCGAAATTAACTGCTTTGATTAGGGATATTGGACTAGACAGCTTTATAAGACACTGGAAACCGTTTGTGGTCTTTTCTACGCGCTAAACAGATGGTTAACAAAGGGATTTGAAGATTAATGTAATGCTTTTTCTTCCTATATTGCTTCTTCTTTTCTTTCAGCACCCAGCCAGGGTGGATCCTACATGTTAAATGTATTTTTTCACTTTTTTTCTTTGTTGTTGTTGTTAGGGTTGAATGCATGCTTTTGTTTTTTTTTCATTTTGTTTTTTTTACTGTTTTATGTTTCTTTTTTTTATGATAAAACAACAAATAATATGTTTTTAAAAAGGTGGGGGGAAATAGAATTCCCAGACAACAAATCTGTACCTTTAGATGGAGGACTAGTTCCTGTCTTTCCAATTGATTTAGCTGGGACTGCTAACAGCCGGTTCTTTCTATACTGGGCTAATAGCCCTTCTTGCCTCAAGGTGGTCTGTAGGAGGAAGGAAGCAATCTTAATGAAAAGCCAGCAATGGGGTAAACAATTCCCCCTTGCTGCTTGAACATACCATTAACAAGTTTTTGTCCCTCTCAAGCTCTTTCAGATGTCCTTCTAGACGGGCCATTTCCTGTTGTGTTGCAGACTCCTGAATTGTTGCCAGTTCCTCACTCCTTGCTTTGTCTCTGGCTGCCTGCCGCTCAGCTTGCCGTAGGGCAACCACTAAGGATGTAAGCACATTTAAAGAAGGATTCATGTTGCTGAGAGTGAGGAACACAAGCCTCTTGCCACCGTACACCTGACTGCCCTAAGGTCAGTCAACCGATGCAGGCCATGTACAAGTTTAGATAAAGGTCATTCCAGGCTAAGTGTAAGAGTTCTGGGTAAAATGGATTTCCCCCCTGAATTGCATCTGCCATCCAGAGTCACTTGATAGTGAGATTTAGCATATAAATTTAATAAATAATATATATTTTTTAGCATGGACCCGAGTAGTCCATCTTGGAACCTTAACTGTAGCTCGGCCTTGTATAAAAATCTCCTGTTGTCCCTTTACCACAAAAGGCTTTTTAAAATATTTCTGCCACAGATAAAACACCTTCAAGCCTTCTTCCATTGACAACAGCGTGACAACTCTTACCTGCTTTGGCGTGTTCTCTCCGTGCTGTATTAAGTGCTTTTTCCATTTCTGAGAGATCCTTCCGCAGTTGCGTTTCAACTTCTGTTACCTTTTCCTGCAGGGCTGAGGAAAAAAAATGGCATCGGCCTTAAATAAATGCCTCTCACTACTGCTCGTAACCTAAGGTGACCAGACGTCCCGATTTTGGCGGGACAGACCCGCTTTTTCATGTTTTGTCCCGCGTCCCGCCCGTCCTCTAAAAAGTCCCGATTTTTTGAAAGAATGCATGACTAGGGCATTCTTTCAAAAAATCGGCCTGAAAGGCAGCAGGCCTCTCAGCTCGGGCCGGCCGTGGGCGGCGTTGGCGGCGGGCGGGCGTCCCGCGTTGTTGACTCCTCCGGCGGCGGCTGGAAGCTGGGGGGAGGGGGAAGGGAGGCTGCTCCTCCTCTCCTTCCCCCGCCCCATCCCTAGCCCCGCCCTCGGAGGCGCCGCTGCTGTTGGGAGGGGTGAGGGACGAGGAGCCGTCGCCGCTTTGAGCTTACGAGCGGCGCAAACAGCCCTTCCTCGTCCCCCTCCCCTTTCTTCCCCCCGTCGCCTCGCTGCCGCCGTTGCCCTGGGGCCGGGCGGGCGACCGGGAGACCGCGGCGCTTGGATGCTTGGAGCAGGTAAGCTGCCGGCTGCCTCCTTTCCCCGTCTCCCGCCTCCCGTTCGTTGCTTGCCAGCCCGGCCGAAGGGGAGGCGGGAGCCGAGAAAAGGCCTCCCGAAGGAGAGGCGGGCTCCCGAAGGGCTGCCGGCTCCCGAAGGGGAGGCGCCTCCCCTTCGGGAGCCGGCAGCCCTTCGGGAGCCCGCCTCCCTTTCGGGAGGCCTTTCCTCGCCTCCCGCCTCCCCTTCGGCCGGGCTGGCAAGCAACGAACGGGAGGCGGGAGACGGGGAAAGGAGGCAGCCGGCAGCTTACCTTTCGCAAGCTCCAGGCATCCAAGCGCCCTCCCGCCTCCCCCCCCCACCTCACCTGGACACCGACATTTGCTGTTTTGCCCTCTGCGCATGGGCAGCGTTCTGCGCATGCGCAGAGGGCAAAACAAATGGCGGCGCCCAGGCGGCCCCCCCGTCCCGCTTAAAAATAAAAAAATCTGGTCACTTTGTCGTAACCCCTGTTTTTCTAAACTTAATACCCTGGATTCCATGTGATTTCTACTATTGGGGAATGCTCCTTTCTCATTTGATCATTGCCACCGCCAGCTCTCCATGTTGAAATGCAACTACCAAACCTAAATAAAGCCCTTTTGTTATGCATAATTGCTCATTAGATTCATTAATTATACCCACCCCTATCCATCACTCATAGGTTAATAAGCCTCCAATCTCAATTATATAATTTTTATATTTCAACTAGGGGGATTTGGGGGATTTTGTATGCACCCCGTAAGGATTCCAGCAATGAGTGGCCCATCTAGTATATGTATTCAACTGTTGGGGCACCCTTTATATGAAAATATCAATAGCCATTTTGTTGTTACATCATTGATGATAGTATTTCAGAATATTGCTGCATCTGGGAAGTCAAAATAAATAATATAAAATGAAACAGCTGGGGGGAGAAAAAGTTTGGAAGTCCTTCCATCTGATCACGTTCTGTCATCCTGAAAAATTTACCTAACCATCTCAGAAGGAATAATAGCAGGAAAAAAAAGCCTCTAAGTGTCCATTAAGGGGGACATCAAATAGATGGGGAACCTTTGTAAAAAAAAAAAAAGCTTCATATTTCAGATGCATCTTTAACCCAGCCTCTGTCATTAAGCTAACACCCCCCCCCCCCACAATTGCTGTTCACATTCAGGAAAGGGACTGATCCAATATTTTAGGAAGGTCTCTGATGCACCACAGAAAAATTCAGTTTACAGATAATATACCTGAGATATAAGGCAAATCTTAACCCAGAGCTGTAGCTCTCTATGTGTTTTGGTGTTTCAATAGAATTCCTGCCGCCACAGAAATTTCTAATTGTTTCTACTCATCATAATAGGGGAAAAAATGAACCTTCTAATGCAAGAGCTTATTTATCTCCAGAAATAAATTCTTCCCACCTCTGAAGAACTTAACGTACCTCTCTCATACTCTCCTCTTAATTGTCCCACCTCCTGTCTCAAGCTATCTGCAGCTCCGGCACTCCTCTGGAGCTCACTGTTGGTGGTTTCCAGTTGCTTTTCTGTAGCCTCCAACTGTTGCCTCAGTTCCCGCTCTACTGCGGTCTTGGCCTCTAGCGTCTCCTGCAAGCTCTGCAACGTTCCCCTCATTTGGCTCAGATCAGCCTCCACTGTTTGGGAGAAGAAGAGTGAAAAGAAAGTGTTAAAATGAGGAAGAGACAGCAGACCAATATTGCCATATCCCTTCCCCAGAACTTGGAAAAAAGCTGTTCATTTCAACCTTAAAATAGGGAAGCATAAGTGAACGAGCAAGGCTTCCTTGCCGCATTATTTCAGATTCCAGCTGTGGACGCTGATGAATTTGTTAGAATATTCATGACTGGGAGAGCCATGTTAACAAGGTTAGCCAATGAATAGGCATAGCAACTGAATCAGCCAATGGGAGCTAACCACTTCTGAGTCTGTGCAGAGAATCGAAACTGGAACTTAAGCTTACGGCTAGGTGTGGCTCCACTCTCCACTCTGTACTCTTCCACTCTGAACTCTACTGAAATGAAGCTAACTCCTGCTTGTGTTTACGTGAAGAAATAATCTGCTAATGGTATTGTAGATTCATCTGTTATTATGTTTATAAAGAAGTTATTGAATCCAGCTGAATCAGTCATCTGTGTGTGCTTCTGGTTTTGATTTTGCAACAAACTTTAATAGAATTTTCTTCCACGTGAAGGATTTCCTGTATCTCTGGGCGAAGAACAGGCTAAACCTGCATTTTTTTTCACTTGGCCATTTTCTGAAATTTTGATCTGTGTGGAATATCCTGCCAGCCTGCACCAACTGTCTAGCAAAGTCACCTCTCTCTCTTGCTTCAGCCACCTTCTTCTCTATCAGTTGAGCCCCATGTTTAAGCTCCGCGGAGAGTCGGTCTCGTTCTTCATGCAGCATGTGTAACTCAGCCTGTAGGTCTTCATACGATGGCTGAATCCTGGAAAGAAAGTGCCAGGAGAGCCATAACTGTTGAATCATACTTGGGACTTTCTCTTTTCACCCTTTTTAACATATTAACAGAGTTGGAAGGGACCTTGCAGGCCATCTAGTCCAACCCCCTGCCTAAGCAGGAGACCCTACATCTGTCTCTACCTAGGATTGAACTCACAACCTCCTGATTGTGAGGCAAGAGCTCCACCTCTAGGCCATCAAAATGCTCTGGATGGATACCTTGTCCATGAACAAAGTATATATTGTGACTTAATTGCACTGATGCTTAGAAGTTCTGCTTTCTAGCTCTACCTCCCAAATAGAGGTAATCCTTGACTTACAATAACTTCATTCAGAGACTGTTTGGAATTACAACGGCACTGGAAAAAAGTGACCTTTGATTGTTTTTCACACTTATGACCGTTATGACATTCCCATGGTCACGTGATCAAAATCCAGATGCTTGGCAACTGACTCATACTTATAACGGTTGCAGTGTCCCGGGGCCATGTGATCCCCTTTTAAGGCCTTATGACAAGCAAAGTCAACGGGCAAGACAGATTCACTTCACAACCGTGCGACTAACTTTAACAACCTGCAATGATTTACTTAACAACGGTGGCAAGAAAGGTTGCAAAATGGGACAAAGCTCACTTAACAAATGTCTCGCTTAGCAACAGAGATTTTGAGCTCCATTGTGGTCGTAACTCAAGGATCCATTGTACTCAAAATACTTGAGGGCATTCGTTCCAGCTTTTCTCTCTGTGATATAATTCACCATATATGGATCACAGATGGGAAACTTTTTTCAGGGTTTTGAGAGTTCGCCATATTTGTGTCCTACTTAAGGAGTCTGTAAAGGGATCTGGATGAAAAATCAACAGATGGGGATTTTTAGCCACGTTTTTGCATAGGAGAGGGAAGGTCTGGGGAAGTTTTAAAAGTTACAAAATTTTACCCCATTCTAGAGCTGTATGAGGGCACAAATGGGTGCTGGGGCCCACATGAGGTCTAACACAAGGATGGGCTATCTGCAGAAAAAAGTATAACACTTGGTTGGAACTCAAAACTCCCATTTTAGCCATATATATGCTGAATAGCTATAGGAAGTAATTTATCAGCCTCAATATCCATAATACATAATACCAGAGTCAGAATAATCTGTCATATGCAAAAGAGTGGAGAAAGTCATTGGCATTGCCCCTTTAAATAAACATACTGAATTATCAAGAGCTTCACCAACCTGCCTTTTTACAGTACTTATTTCTGGGACCTGGAATTTTGAACTTACTCTTGGTCTGTTCCTGCAACATGTTTTTCTTCTTCTCGCTCAAGTTTTGCCAGTGCTATTTTCCGACATACAAGCCCTAGAACGCAAAATAGAAACTGAACTGTAAAAAAGCCTCCTCAAACCGAGATGTACGTAAAGTGTATAATTACAGCGTGGGAAGGAGCATATGAATATGAAATATAAAGGTTATTTGAATGTCTGCAGAAATACCAGAGTTCAGGAAGCCATCTCCTACACAACTACATTTAATTAAAACAAAATTATCCCCGACTCCTGAATATACAAAAGTCTGAAAGAGTTATTTTTACTTGAAGATGAAAAGAAACAAGTTAGTGATCATTTCAATGACAATAAGCCCAATCCTCCACAAAAGAAATACCCAAAATAAGGGGGCAACATTCATTTATTTATTTAGCGTATGGCATATCATATATGGACTAGTAATCTATATTAACATTTCACCTAGATCAGTAGAACACAATAAAATATAAATGATAAAAATATCTATGTTCAGATGCCAGCGTCTAGGCCAGAGTTCCCCAACCCTTCTGGCTTTGCGGATTGGTGGGGAGGGAGAGGGGACGGTTGTGCGCAAGCAGCTGGCAAGCACACACACAGCTCCATTTGTGTGAGTGGCGTGCCCGCACACCTGCCACTCACACAAATGGAGGGTGTGTGTACATATTCATTCGCTGCTCACGCAAGTGGAGATGCATGGGCACATGCTCGCCCACTGTTTCTGCAGCCCGCTTGCAAACAGCTCATGGCCCACTAGTGGGCCACGGCCAGAGGTTGCAGGGCCCCTGGTCTAAAGCCATCTAACCACAAAAAAACCTCCAAAAAACAAGCTCCAAAAAATAAGCACTATAAGTTGATCACAGTAATCAAGTTTTGCTTTGGCAGAGATCACTGACTGCAGTTATCCATCCATCCATCCATCCAGTAGTGGGTTCCTGCCGGTACGGTTAATAGCTGTTGTTCGGCACAGAGCCGAAGACGCTGCTGCCGTTCGCGGCGCAGGAGCTTTCCCTGGGCGCTACCGCTGCCCGCATGGACGCCGCCAATTGCGTTCTTTTGCCCTCTGCGCATGCACAAAGCGTTCTGCATGCGCAGAGGGCAAAAGAACGCAATTGGCGGCGTCCATGCAGGCGGGGAAAGCGCCCAGGGAAAGCTCCCGCGCCGCGAACGGCAGCAGCGTCTTCGGCTCTGTGCCAAACAACAGCTATTAACCGTACCGGCAGGAACAGGCAGGAACCAACCTCTGCATCCATCCCACCAAAGGCGACTCTAATATTAGGATGAGAAGTGATAGGCAAGCAGCTGTAATGGTTTTAAGGGAAAAGGAAAGATTTCTGGCATACCACAAGTTCATCATCTGCTTAATATCAGTTTAATATCATGGCTTCCACTAACTATAGCTTAGTAAAGAGGGCAAGACTTTTATTTGCATTTATTTCACACCATTGTTAAGGTGTAGTCCAGCAAACCTATTCTGGAGATCATTAACTTACACAATGCACCATAATTATTTCTTATTTTTGTCCCTGTTTGTTTTTTTAAATGTCATTATCTTATTTTTGTCCCTGTTTGGTTTTACCTTAATTGTTGGTGTTATTTTATATCACACCACAAATGTTTTAATTGTTTTTACAATTTACAAGTACTATATTATAAGTTACCGATCGTAGTTACACTGCAGCAGGATACACGTATACATATTTACGTCTGTAAGTCAAACTTGATTTTAGCTAATTGCAAGGATAAGGCATTCTAGGCTACATTTTTGGAAGAGGTTTGCCACTGCCTTCTTCCTAGGTGCTTGAGAGGAAATGAGTGATCCAAAATAACCAGTTAAAGATAGGACTAGAACTCAGGTTTTTCTGCCTCTTACTGACTTTACCAGACCAGACAGCAAAAATAAATGTTTAATATTAGGATTGTCTATGCATGCAGGAATCCAAATTAGTATTTTTGCCTCAACACAGTAAAACGAATGGGAGGCCCCGCCACCTCATTTGATAATTGGATCCAATGTTTAAATATTCATGCTTAAGATGTTTTTTATAATACTCAACTGGAATCAGTTTTGAAATTTTATCTTACGTCCTGCACTCTGAAGTGATAGAGAAGAGGAGCCCTGAATTTCTCTGTGAAACATGTTGGCAATGCTCGGTACTATTGTAACAAAACAAAGCGCAAAGGGAATTTCCTTTATTTGAATAATAATAATAATAATAATAATAATAATAATAATAATAATAATAATAATAATAACAACAACAACAACAACAACAACAACAACAACAACAACAACAGAGTTGGAAGGGACCTTGGAGGTCTTCTAGTCCAACCCCCTACTTAGGCAGGAAACCCTACACTACTTCAGACAAATGGTTATCCAACATCTTCTTAAAAACGTCCAGTGTTGGAGCTTTCACAAAACTTCTGGAGGCAAGCTGTTCCACTGATTAATTGTTCTAACTGTCAGGAAATTTCTCCTTAGTTCTAAGTTGCTTCTCTCCTTGTTTAGTTTCCACCCATTGCTTCTTGTCCTGCCCTCAGGTGCTTTGAAGAATAGTTTGACTCCCTCTTCTTTGTGGCAACCCCTGAGATATTGGAGCACTGCTATCATGTCTCCCCTAGTCCTTCTTTTCATTAAACTAGACATACCCAGTTCCTGCAACCGTTCTTCATATGTTTTAGCCTCCAGTCCCCTAATCATCTTTGTTGCTCTTCTCTGCACTCTTTCTAGAGTCTCAACATCCTTTCTACATCGTGGCGACCAAAACTGAATGCAGTATTCCAAGTGTGGCCTTACCAAGGCATTGTAAAGTGGTATTATTACTTCACGTGATCTTGATTCTATCCCTGTGTTAATGCAGCCTAGAACTGTGTTGGCTTTTTTGGCAGCTGCTGCACACTGCTGGCTCATATTTAAACGGTTGTCCACTAGGACTCCAAGATCCCTCTCACAGTTACTACTGTTGAGCAAGTTACCACATATGCTGTACCTGTGCATTTTGTTTTTCTTGCCTAAATGTAGACCCTTACTTTCTACAGAATTAGTATTTGTATCTTGCAATAAGCCAAGAGAACCATTCAAAATTTCCTCTCAGTGCCTTCAACAGACAATAGCGGCAAATTTCTAAAAATAACATCCACCGGAAGAGCAGGAAACTTCCCTGAAAACAAGAATTCAAAAAAAAAAACGTTTTGTAAAAACCACAGCTGAATCGCTTTTTCTTGTCGTATGGGAAGTAATGTACAGGTAGTTTTCGACTTACGACAGTTTATCTCGTGACCGTTCAAAGATACAAGGGCACTGAAAAAAGGGACTTACGACCATTTTTCACACTTACAGCCGTTGCAGCATCCCCCATGGTCATGTGATCAAAATTTGGACGCTTGACAACTAGTTCATATTTATGACCGTTGTAGTGCCCTGGGGGGGTCACGTGATCCCGCTTTATAACCTTCTGAAGAGCAAAGTCAATGGGGAATCCAGATCCACTTAACAACCGGGTTACCAGCTTAACAAATGCAGTGACTCACTTAACCCTTGTGGTAAGAAACGTCGCAAAATGGGGAGAACTCACTTAAATAATGTTTCACTCAGCAACATAAATTTTGGGCTCAATTGTGGTCCTAACTCAAGGACTACCTGTAATGGTTTAATGGTATAAAGCAAGGGTGGGGAAACCATGGCCCTTTTATGACGGGGGGGGGGGGACTTCAACTCCCAGAATTCTTGAGCCATTATACTACGGGAAGCCAGCAGGGCTGGCTCAGGAATTCAGGGAGTTGAAGTCCACCAGTCATAAAAGGGCCATGGTTCCCCATCCCTGGTATAAAGAATTAATTGAATCGAGATGGGAGGCTATAGAAATTGAATAAATAAATGGAGGGAAACATGCCAGACAAGATTATAGTGATGATCAATAACGCCCACATTGCTCCATAGCTTACCTTGGATGGTATCAACTCTCTTGCTTGCAAAACTGACCCTATTTCCCAGGCTCAGAAGCCGTGACAAAGCTGCCTTCCATCTCTCTTCCTGCCCCATCAGCTGCTGCTTCAACCTAAAAAGCAATTGGTTTGTGTTTCAAAACTTTTCAAGATGTTTGGGATCTCTAATTTGGAAAGTAGAGGGCTTGTAAGATATACCAAGGCTCTAAACCAGTATTATCTGTAATTAAAATCAATTAACTCTCCCAAAATACAGTGTCTAAGTAACTGGGAATGTCTTGTAAAGAACAGTCTAATTACTGATTTCCTAACCAGTTGTCCTTCTTCAGTAATAGATATGGATGTATGGTAATTAATTCTTTTTATACTTTCATTTATTCTAATGTTGCAAATTTTCCCTAGGGCCTTGATGGCTAACCTTTTCCTCGTCGCACGTGCATGCTGGCACCCATAATGCAATGCGCGCACAACACATACACCCCACGTGCCCCGCCCCCTGCGCATGCACGCGCGATCCCCCTGCCCCGTTTTGGGCCTAGCAGGACTCCTTGCAGCGTCCTGGGACTAAAAACGGCCGCTGGGGGGCCACTGCCGCCCCAACCCCAGGCATGCGACCCCCCCACCCCCACGCATGAGCACACGTTTCCTGCATGCGGCCCACCCTCCATGCATGCGTGGCAGATACCCTTAAATCAGCTGGCCGGCAGGCGGCACGCGCGCATAAGCGGTGGAGCTGAGCTGGGCGACAGCTTGCGTGCCCGCAGAGAGGCTCTGCGTGCCACCTGTGGCACGCGTACCATAAGTTCGCCATCACGGCCCCAAGGTATATTCAGTGAGTGAATTACTTCACTGAACAGGAGACGTCACACTGACACTGACAATCATCCAGATGGGGAATTTGGGCCCTTCAGCACTTCAGGTTTTTACAACTTCCTAAAATTGAATGTGAATCTCCAGATTAGCTGGTAATAAACAGAACATATTGTAGATATTGGATCGATTCTGTCAGTACCTCAAAAAGGATACTGCAGAGCTGGAAAAGATGTAAAAAAAGGCAAGCAAAAAAAGTTGCTAGGAAGTACTGATAGTCCTCGACTTACAACCATTCTTTTGGTGGCTGTTGGAAGTTACAACGGCATGAACCAAGTGACTTATGACCAGTTTTGACATGGCCATTGCAGGATCCCCATCTCGCATGTAATTACAACGGTTGCCGTGTCTCAGAGCAGTGGTGGGTTCCTACCGATGCGGTCCACTCTGTCGTTCTGGTAGCAGCCAGCAGATGGTGCTGTTTGCACGCGACCGCGCCGGTGCCGAATTTTTGGGCTTTTTTGCTTCTGCGCATGCGCGGAAGCAAAATCTCACCAAAATCTTGCAAAGGGGCGCACGCGCGCACACAATTTTGGCGGGATTTTGCTTCCACGCATGCGCAAAAGCAAAATCTCGGCGAAATTGCCCATGCACGCGCATCCCCTCATGAGATTTCGGTGAGATTTTGCTTCCGCGCATGTGGCGATGTAAGAGAGCAACCCACCCGTCTCAGAGTCATGTGATCCCCTTTTGTGACCTTCTGACAAGCAAAGTCAATGCAGAAGCCAGATTCACTTAACCACCATGTTGCTTAAGAACTGCAGCGATTCACTTAACAATTGTGGCAAGGAAGGTCGTAAAATGTGGCAAAACTCATTTAACAACTGTCTTGTTTAGCCAGAGTTTTGGAATTCAATTGCGGTTGTAAGTCAAGGACTATCGTACTCCAATGAAGAACTGCAATGATTAGTTTTTTAACGTGGAGTAAGTAAGGCAAGTAATGGGATTTGTGATTGAAGACATAAAATCATTCAAGATATAGAAAACGTAAGTTAGGAACATTTCCCTCTCGCAATACTAGGTTTTTAAATCATCCACTGAAGCTAAATGCAGAGAGAGAGAGTCAGGATCCCTCTAGATCAGAAGTACTTCTTTTCCCAACAAATAGTTAAATTGTGGAATGTGCTGCTGTCAACGTGCATTATTTTACTAAGGTGGATTATTTTAAAACGATGCTATCTTTTTGGAGATGGTATCAGTAGCATAATCATTCATGAACTGATCCAATCTCCAGAATTATAAGCATACTTTAAATACCAGTTGCTATGATGCAACAAGAGAAAAGGGCTAGGCCCTTCTGCCCACGCTTGTAAATATTCCAGATATACTTGGCTGGTCAATATTGACAGAGAAAACTAGAGTAGATGAGTCAGCTGCGTGATCCTAGATGGCTCTTCTTATGATTAAGAGGGGAGAGGATCGAAAAACAAGGGGAGTAAAAATCAGTGGCACAAAGCTACATATAGATTTAAAGCCAGAAATATTTTTGCTGGGTATATTACCAGAAAAATATGACAAAGGGAATATATATTTAATACTACATGTCTTGGCAGCAGCGAGAATTGTATTTGCGCAGCACTAGAAAAATGAGGAAACTCCTACAGATGAAAAAATAATTTAAAAAAATACTAGATTGTGCAGAAATGGATAGGTTAACATTAAAGGTAAAGGATAAAGATGATACAGAATATTTTTCAATACGGGATTTGTTTTAATCAATGGTTAGATAATAGAGGTAGAAATTAGAAGTTGAAAGATTATTACTATGTATAAGTAAATAATATTATTATCACTATTATTATATATAAGTAAACTGACCCAGACAATACACTGTTTACTAAGCACTTATGTATGTTAAAGAAAAATGTATATATATTTTTAAATCACAGTGGATTCTGCACTGTTTGTTGTTGTCCAACAAAATGTTTCACAAATGAAAGAGGCGCCACTGAAGACAGATAATCGGTTATTAGATTTATATTGTGCCTTTCCTCTATGACAGCGGTTCTCAACCTGGGGGTCGCGACCCCTTTGGGGGTCGAACGACCCTTTCACAGGGGTCGGAAGACTTCGCCTGGATGCCGCCATTTGGGTTCTTTTACCCTCTGCGCATGCGCAGAATGCTTTGCGCATGCGCAGAGGGTAAAAGAACTCAAATAGCGACGGTGGGGCGGCGGTCGCGACGGTGGTCGCGGGGGCGGGGTGGGGCGCGGTGGGGGCAGCATTAGGAAGGTTGAGAACCACTGCTCTAGGATCTCAAGTGACTTACACGAGGTCTCCTTTTTGTTATTTGCAATAACAAAATAATCTTATAAGGATAAAGGTGAGAGAGAGTGTGCAAGGCACCCTATAGCATCAGGCAGAGGCCAATGTAACTGAGAAAGCCAGCAAAAAGTTACAGGCAGTCCTTGGCTTACGACCACAACTGAGGCCAAAATTGATGTTGCTAAGTGAGACAGACATTTGTTAAGTGAATTTTTGCCCCGTTTTATGACTTTTCTTGTCAGAGTTGTTAAATGAATCATTGCTGCGGTTAAATTAGCGACGGCTGTTAAGTGAATTTGGCTCCTCCAATTACTTTGCTTGTCAGGTGGCGGCAAATGGTGATCACATGAACCCTGGGACACTGCAATGGTCATAAATACAAGTCAGTGGCCAAGCATCTGAATTTTGATCACTTGACTATTGGAGATGCTCCAACGGTCTTAAATGGAAAAAACGGTCATAAGTCACTTTTTTCAGTGCCGTTGTAACATTGAAGCTCTTTCCACATTCTGTGCATTTATATGGTTTCACTCCTGTGTGAACCCTTTTATGATCAGTAAGGTATCTTTTCTGAGGGAAACACTTTCCACACTCCAGGCATTTATATGGTCTCTCCCGTGTGAATTCTTTTATGAGAATTAAGTTTCCCTAAATGAACTGTTGTAAGTCGAGGACTACCTGTACAAACTGAATCGCTATTTGATGAAAAGCCCAGAATCCATTCTCCCCATTACCTGCTGACAAAGTTGGCCAGTTCCCGAAGGGCTTTTTCACCAGCCTCTGTCCTCTGTTGAAAACGATGCATTTGTTCGTTGCAGTGCAGCATCTCTGCTTGCAGAGTCTGTAAGAAAAGGAAGGTTCTTTGTCGAATAGGCCGGAAAATTAATTCTTGTGATCTCTTCAGAATATACCATACAAGGCAGAAACTCTTAATGCTACTGCAAGGCCCTATTTTAGAATTAAATAACTACCTTTCTCATTCTAAGTTCCAATTTTAACCGTGTTTCTGGGTGTGCCAGTGGAAACAGTGGCCTGACCGCCTCAAGGTTGACTCGGCCTTCCATCTTTCCGAGGTCGGCAAAATGAGGACCCAGATTGTTGAGGGCAAACGCTGACTCTGTAAACCGCTTAGAGAGGGCTGCAAAGCACTGTGAAGGGGTATATAAGTCTAAGTGCTATTGCTAGATCAATTCTATTTCTAAAAAAATTACCTCCCATCTTCGGATGGCTACCAAGAATTCCTAACACTTTTCCCTCTAGGCCAGGGGTCGACAACCTTAAACACTCAAAGAGCCACAAAGATCCTAACCAGAAGCCCCCCGTTCAATTCTGGAGCCGATCGGAAGTTCGATTCCCCCACTATAGTTTCTCCTCCTAGCGCGGCGTCCTTTTTCCTCTACCAGTCCTAACAGAAAGCCCTATCAATTGTGGAGTTGATCGGAAAACCCGCCTCTTGCCATAGGGTCTCCTCCTGGCATGCCCTGCTTCCTCCCTCCCCCAACTGGAAGCTCCTCTCAAAATTGTGGTGCCGACCGGCAACAGGGAGCCGCAGCAGAGGGATGAAAGAGCCACATGCGGCTCCAGAGCCGCAAGTTGCTGACCCCTGCCCTAGGCAGATAGCAATAAAAAGTACACAGAGGTTACCTATTGGCACAGCAATTTCTTTATTCAGGGGCATGGACTGCTGTCATCTGTTTTGTTTGGGAAGAACATTAGAGGTGAAATTCTGAGGGAAGAAAATGGCCACCTCTCAGGGGAATGCAGGAAGCACCGGGATCAGAAGCTGCATGTTCATTTTAAAATCTCTTCCTTGTTTAAATGAAAGATCCAAAATGGTTCTGAGCCATCGATAACAGGAAAATGTGAGAATTGAACTGCTCCAGTCTTATGCTCCAGGCTTCCCTGATACTTTGAATTAACAAGAGAAGGCCCTTCCGTTTTTCATCTATGGTGCACAAACAATCATGTCTTGAAATCTACCCATCCCCCGTGCACTTGGGAATCCCAAGTGATCCCTATAAGTCACTCCAGACCCACAGAGGACACCTCTGTTTGCATATATCCTTTCATACAGAGAATGAAAACAGGTGGATGGCTGTAATAGGTTAATTGACTAAGGCCAGTCAGCATGTTGCTTGAATAATAGCAGTAGCACTTAGAATTATATACCGCTTCATAGTGCTTTACAGCCCTCTCTAAGCGGTTTACAGAGTCAGCATATCGCTCCTCCCCGCAACAATCTGGGTCTTCATTTTACCGACCTCGGAAGGATGGAAGGCTGAGTCAACCTTGAGCCTGGTGAGGATCGAACTCCTGGCAGTGAGCAGAGTTAGCCTGCAATGCTGCATTCTAACCACTGAGCCACCATGGCTCTAATAAATCAAGGAGAAAATTAATTATGTGCAGAGCTTTGCCAAAAAGCCCCAATTCTAGAGCAAGGCGGAAGATAACTTGGATAGAGAGACTGCTTTTTCCCATTCTAAGGATTGTTGCAAGCTTTTTAGTGTGGCCACACTGCAGTGAATGGGAGGAACAACGCAGCTTTCAGAATACCCTCCTCTGTAGGAACGTGAATAGTTCAATCAAGAATATAAAACACTATTTTAATGCTCAAACTCTGGTTATCCAAACAAAAGAGGATAATTAGAGAATAAGTAGACTGCACTTAATCAAAATTAAAGCCACGCCCCTTCTCTACAGTGGTTACACTTTCCACTGAGAAAATCTTTTCTAAAACACACCTAATCCTCCTCCTTTGATTTTCTTCCCTCAGTTACCAACTACTATCGGTCACTCCGGGGACAACCATTTCCAAATACTACAGAGGGATCTGTAGTCGCAAATCTTTCTGTTTCAAGAGGGGTTGCGTGAGAATAGATTACCTGGTTTCTTACTCTTTCCATATCCGCTTCGGCAGTTTTGTCCTCAAGACTGTGGAGCAACAGCGCTGTTTTCTGTTCTCTAGATGCCACTTCTTCTTCCATGTCTTTCACCTGGGGATAGTGAATTATCCACTTATAAGTTTTACCTCAAGGCAGTGAATATACATAATACTCCTTCTTCCTCGTTTCCCCCACGATAACCTCTGTGAGGTGAGTTGAACTGAGAGAAAATGATTGGCACAAAGTGACCCGTTCAGCGTTCATGCTTAAGGTGGGACTAGAACTCACGGTCTCCTGGTTTTTAGGCCAGCACCTTAACCACTACACTAAACTGGCTCTTATTTCTTGGGTTTCAAGGCTGCGCCAACTCCCAAAAGACTCTGGAGGGCCTATAGCAGTGATGGTGAACCTTTTTTTGCTCAGGTACCAAAAGGGCGGGCGAACGCGCGATAGCGTGTGCACACGTGCCCACACCCATAATGCAATGCCCCCCCGTGCATGCGTGCACAACCCCCCCCCGCTGCCCCCCCATGCATGCGCGCAGGCCTCACTGAAGCCTCCGGAACTTCCGGTAGGCCCGTTGGGCCATTTTTCGCCCTCCCCAGGCTTCAGGAGGCTTTCCTGAAGCCTGGGGAGGGCGAAAATGGCTTCCCCCGCCCTCCGGAAGGCCAAAAATCAGCTGGCCAGCGCACACATGCATGCTAGAGCTGACATAGGGCAATGCCTCGCGTGCCCTCAGATATGGTTCCACATGCCACCTGTGGCACGCGTGCCATAGGTTCGCCATCACGGGCCTATAGTTTTTAAAAGAATACATAAGGCCAGATACAATGTCCCTTAAGTTTTATACTGTACTTCCAAGCATGTAAAAGCATGTGAAATCCTTTACGTGCCTTATATATTTTACTCCTCACACATCTACCACCAACCAGACTCTACAAACAAAGATGGGTAAAACAATAAAACAGAAGAAACAATAAACCAAAAAATCGGATCAGCAAATTGAAGGGGCATATTGTGAGCTCCATTTCAAATAACACAGAAGCCGGTGAAAGCCGAAGGTGCAGCTCTGCTCAAAACCAATCACACGAAAACCAATTATATAAATATGATTAGCCAATATCAGTTTTTAAATAATGTCCTCCTCCTGTAACGTTGAAACACACCGTTCTGTGGTAACTTTTCAGAATATTTTGGGAAGCTTTGGGAGTCAAGAGATTCTGCACTCTTGATTGGAAAGTATTACAGTGCAGATGATGTAGGAGCGGAGGCAGATATTGGCTTGCCTTAAAGCTACCTAGTAAATTATGGCTAAAGGCAAAATCAACACATTTCTTGATTCAGGGTCAATCTCTTAGCCGCTAACCAGACTCAACTCATGAGTTTTTCATTCATAATAACTAGTAAGCCAAACAGCCTTTCCACATAGTGTCAAGTACTTTTATCGCCCTAGGCAACTATAATTTTTCGTAGCCGCCATTCACATCTCATCAGAAAATCTAGGTGTACAGCATTCTCTCCTTTCTCCTCCCAATTTTTCGTGACAAACCTAGAAATCCTAGCTTACTGGGCTCAGGCTCCATTTGGGGTTTTCTAGAACAAATACCCATTTCTCAATGAACGCATTGGGAAGATCAATGCATGCATTTAATCAATTCAACCAAACAGCAACAGCACTTGGACTTATATGCTACTTCACAGTGCTTGACAGCCTTTTTTAAGCGGTTTACGGAGTCAGCATATTGCCCCCCCCCAATAATCTGAGTCCTCATTTTACCAACCTCAGAAGGATGGAAGGCTGAATCAACCTTGAGCCCCATCAGGATCGAACTCCTGTCAGTGGGCAGAGTTGGCCTGCAGTACTGCATTCTAACCACTGCACCACCACAGAGCCTGATAAGTTAAGGAGTTCCCATTTGTAAAATGCACAACAGCTGGTCAATGGATAGACCATACCTTCTTCTCCAACCGTTTAGCGTCCTCCCTATGGCTCAGCTCCTGAGACTTCAGCTGCACTAGGAGAGAAAATACTTTCTCCCGCCATCTGGTCAGCAGGAACTGACGTTTTTGAAATGACTCAGACTGGAGAGGGTCCTGGAGACGCACCTGAGAAGATAAAAGCACAAAATCAGACACCCAACACCATCCCTTTCTACTTGGAATGATTGCAGATACCAGGAAGGACAAATACACCATTGGTGGCATATGGAAAAAAACAGAGTCTTGTTCTCAAAAACGCTAGACTTTTCAGATGCAAGAAAAAGCTTCCACTCGCAAAACTCGAAAACTATCACAATTTGAAAGCCCCTGGGAATCCATCAATTTCAGCAGGTCTACATCCCTTCCTCCAACCTTTTTATGTTTCTGTAACTAAGACCAGGATCGGTACCCAGAGACAAATGTGTAAGTGGGTATCTTTTCTTTTATGTACACTGAGAGCATATGCACCAAAGGCAAATTCCTTGTGTGTCCAATCACACTTGGCCAATAAAAAAATTCTATTCTATTCTATATCACTCTCAGATTTAGATCCTGCCAGGCTCTCACCACCCCTTCTGGCTGTTTAAAGATGTGCGCAATTAAAAATGAGTTGCAAGTCTGTCTCCAGCACTGTTGTCAAGAATGCCTGTTGTTTCAGTATGTTTTCTTAGAAGGTGAACATGACAGAGAGAGCCAGTTTGGTTCAGTGGTGAACCAAAGGCTAGAAGGAGCCGTGGTGGCGCAGTGGTTAGAATGCAGTATTGCAGGCTAACTCTGCCCACTGACAGGAGTTCAAACCTGAGTTCAAGGTTGACTCAGCCTTCCATCCTTCCGAGGTCAATAAAATGAGGACCCAGATTGTTGGGGGCGATATGCTGACTCGGTAAACTGCTTAGAACAAGGGTGTCAAATGAAGTTCCATTTGCTCAAGCGATGGGCACATGCACCCGCCGCATGTGCAAATGGAGCTTAGCACAAGGAACCATCCCCTCCCCCCCCCTGTCATTGCCACCGGTCCACAAAGCCAGAAAGGTTAGGGACTGATCTATTAGCAATTTGTACCGATAATGTTCTCTCTCAGTTCACCACATTTCAGATCTTTAGCACACAGGGTCCCTGCAAAAGGCCATTTCCTCTAATTAATATGCAGAAGGCACTTGTCATATACAGTAGGATCCCCAATCCCTGGGCCGCAGGCAGGGGTGGGTTCTAACTTACCTCGCTGCCGGTTTGCTTCCTCTCACGCTGCGTGGGCGCACATGCGCAGTGCCAAAAAATCCGGAAAAAAATAATAATAATAAATAATAATAAAAGCTGAAAACAAGATGGCGACCACATGCACAGTGCCGGAAACTCGGCTTCTGCACATGCTCAGAAGAAAAATAAATAAAAATTCAAAAAATAAAAAAAATTCAAAAAAAAGATGGCGGCGCCCACAGACCGGCACCAACCGAACCGATTCCGTGATGTCATCATGATGTCGTTACTGGTTTGGGTGAACCGGTCCGAACCGGGAGGAACCCACCTCTGGCCGCGGCCCATTCAGAACTGAGCCGTGTAAGCATGTGAGCGCAGCCCCCCTCACGAGCGGTGGGCGCCAATGCTGGCAGCCCCACTCATACAAGCGCACGCCTGCTCCTCACAGAAAACCATTTCCTTTTCCCCCACACCCTCGCCCCGGGCCGCCAACCCAGAAAGGTTGAGGAATGCTGATATACAGTACAGTATCCAGATCTTACGTCAGTGGTTCCCAACCTTTTTGTGATCGAGTACCACTTGGAGGTCCCGTACAGTCGCCGCGTACCACCTGGTTCCAGAGAAACTAAATTTCCATAATTGTACCGTTCCTTTTTTGGCCCCGCGCATCCAGCAACTGGATTCTCGGGCCACTGGGACCAGGTGGGTGGCGTGAGGCAACAGTTGCAAATCGTTGCCAGATTATCTTGTGTTAGGCAGTAAACATTTTTGTGAAGTAAAAAATAACTAACTAAAAATTGTTCATGACCCCGAAAGTGTTCGCGTACCACCTGGAAGGCCCTCGCGTACCACTAGTGGTACACGTACCACAGGTTGGGAACCACTGTCTTACGTTGTGTAGGGTTTTATATTCCCTTACAAGTACTGGTATTTACAAGTACCAGCAATGCTATATGGATCATTATATTCTAAACCCCAATTAGATAAGACATCGGAATTTTCTAAAGGGATCAAATGAAATTACCTTTTTATCAAGCTCGGTCTCCTGTAGAGTCAAGATATCGCCTAACGAAGCCACACGAACTTGCAGAAGTTCAGCTGTCATTTTGAGAGCCTCCTTCTCATCCTCAAGTTGCTGAAACAAAAAGAAAAATGGTGCCCAGGTAGTCCTCAATTTACAACCCTTCATTTAGTGACCGTTTCAAAGTTATGACGCCGCTGAAAAAAATTGATTTTTTGAACAATTTTCACATGCAACCACTGGCATGGAATTCAAGGAGACTTATGGCTATTAGCTTTAACGGCAGTGAGACTGCCTTCCAAGGCCGTCTGTGGTTGACTTCCTAATGGAGCTAGTCCAAAGAGCAGATTGCTAGACTGGATGGGTCAGAGGGCCAAATCAGCAGCCCTTATAGCAGAGGTCCCCAAACTTGGCAACTTTAAGACTTGTGGACTT